>PVJH01020401.1:0-40746 GCA_004026705.1 Nesogale talazaci | reverse complement strand
CTGCTAATCAGGAGAAAGCCATTGAGTAGCTGTTGAGGCCTCTGTGTGGGCATGGCTTCCACCTGAGACTCCTGGGAAACCTCGTGGTAGTTCCCTCGTGAAGATGAGAAGCTCTCTTCCGCAGTTGTTGGGAGTTAGTTTCTGAGACGCTTAATCATGGAAAAGACAAGATGCAGCCTCTGAGAAGCTGGAGGAGCCAGCGGAGAGACCACACGGCTTTGCCCTGATGAAGACAGACCTCTGAAGCTGGAGTGGCGTGCTGTTGATGGACCTGAGCCCTGGAAGCGAGGAGCCATGGGGAGAAGCCTGCCAGTGCCAGAATTCTGCACCCACTGACCTATGACATCCTGAGTCGGAAGCAGACATTATAGACTGATTGCGGGGATATGGGTTAATATTGGACTTATGACTTTGCACTGGACTGGATTGGGATGCCTCCTCAGTGTCACATTTCTTTTGTATATAAACCCTTTCCTTATACCTATATGCGTGTCTCTGAAATTTTTCCTCTCGTCCACCCGGATTGTCACAAGTGCCTACAACAGAGACATCCCTATGGCTGTTGACCACTCTGGAAATAAATCGGAGGACATTTAAAGACAGATGCTAACTGTAAAAGAGCCCAGGTGTCATGGAGGGTTATACAGTAGGCTGCTAAAAGTAGGCTGCTCAGAGTTTCTGGAGTCAAAGATGACAAAGGGACTTGGTGGATCCTTAACCTATTTGCAGTCCCTGGATTCCTCATCTTCAAGGTGATGGAGGATAGCCATAATGCATCCTAGAAGCAGGGATAATACTTAGGTTTTGTTATAAAGAGGAACTAATCCCTGGAGAAAGATATATGCTGATAAACTAGAAGGTCAGCAAAAAAAAAAAAAAAAAGAAGACTCAAAAGATAGATTGAAACAATGACTACAACAATGGTTTCAGATATAGCAATGGTTGCATGGGTTTCAAAGGGCTGGGTAGTGTGTGCTCTGTACTCAGAGAGACTTTGAGTTGGAGCTGATTGACTCTACCTAACACCTAACTAAAGCAATAAAGCTAAAAATGTATGTTTTCATGTTCTCAGAACATGCCATTGGCATCCTGTGTCTGTGAGAATCTCTCAAAGCCAGACTAGTGCTTGGAGGAAACACTTGAAAATGTTATCTTCCGTTCCCCCACCACACACTTTGCACTCTCCCCCAACACTCAAAACCATCCTTTACTTGGACTTTTCCTAACCCACTTCTCTGAGTCTGTGTCTGCCATATCGAATATGATCCATAATATGTTCTGCTGTGATGGCATGAGCTAGTGAGGTAAAGGCTGGCCAGATGGTATATTTGCATTTTTAACAGGGGCCTTCTGGAAACAATGCCTTAGTACAAAGGGGTTCTGTAATTGGTAAGAATGGTATCAAATAAGGTATGCCTTTTAAGGAAGAAGACCATGTGTAACAAAAGACAAGTCAATTAGAGCTTAACGAACTGATGTGGTCTTCCTATTTTGGACTCGCAATTCAATGAACAGCATAGGAATGAAAAAGCACATATGTCATGACATTTGAATGGCACCCTAAGCAAACAAGTTTCCCAATTTTGATGGGAAATGCTTCTGTCTTAACTGATGCTAATCAACACAGATGATAAACTGAATGCCACATTCTGAACAACGCACAGGGTGCTAAGCCATTGTGGAAAGGACAGCTAGTGGATATTTCATCTTAAATAGATATTACACTTAATTAATACTAAGTTTTATTCTGACTCACCAGCTCAGATGATAATATAAGTTGCTACTTAAAATTTCATGTAAAATTAACATTGACAGCTGCAATGAATTCACACTGCTTCTTAGAATCACAGATAGGAAGACTCCATCCTGTTTCTCCTTATTTTGTAAGGAAGTGTACAGAAACTTAATTCACAATAGGAAAACCTGGGGAGGTGGGGGAGAAACCAAGACAACAATACAATACAGGGCTACACAAATCCCACCCTACAGACCCGCTTTATTTTATGTATAAACTTTAAAAATTGTAGCTTGTTTGACTGCTTAGAGAGCAAATTAATCTTCACCAATTTATTCACTTTTTATTTCTTGACATTGGTTGCAATATCTGCAACATAAAAATATTTTTTCTGTTCCCATCTGGGGTCCCAGTCTCCACTGGTCTTCTCTTCAGCCCCTACTGATATCTGTTTTGCAGCAAATAGGGTACTCTGGGTCACTTAGGATTGATTGTACCAGCAAGTACTTTACTTCCTGGTCTTAGGTAGTTTATAAGTCTATCTATTGTTAAGTTGAATGCTGACCACTCAGTGGGTGGAGGTGGGGAAGAGTGTTAGTTTCAAGACTGAAAGATATCTAAGTGTCATATCTAGTATGTATCAGACCACATAAGTCTGGTCCTTTTTATGACGTTTAATTTTGTTCTACCTTTTGTCTCCTTTTCTGTTCAGGACCTTCGATTGTGATTCTAATCAGAGTGGTGATGCAGTGGTTTCATGGGACTCTTCTAGACAAAGTCTCTAACTACCATCAAATGATCTTTCCCAGCATGGGTCTGGCAAGAAGGTGGGGGAAGATACTGATGACAATAACCTCTGAATAATTGTGAACAGGATTCTCTGAAGTATCATTGAACTGTGTATATAAAATGACCCTTCTGAAAAGAAAGAGGAGGGATCTAACTATCTCACTATCTTCAAGAGCCAGGATCAGAGCACGTCATCTGGAACCAAGATTGCAGTGCAATGACCCTCCTAGTTCCAAAATATAGCTATCATATTAGTGAAGTAGCAGCAGAACCAGGACAGAGAGCATGGAAGAGAATGGTAGACTTCTTGCTTTTGTGCAAAAAGCTGGCTTGAAAAATGAAGTGTTTCTTGGCATTTATTGAGAGAGCTGAGTTTGCTGACCCATGGAATTGGGGCTGAGTGCTTTTGGACTGAAGATTACTGGATATGGGTGCTCTTGGACCCTTTAAGTCAGGGAGTGGGCTTGCTGATCTGTGGAGCTTGAGTCTATCTGGTTGAGGCTTCCAGTGGAGTAGTATGCCTGTTTGGGCATTTATTAGCAGACCTGAAAAACTTTGTCACATTTACTGATGAACAACTATCCTGAGCTTTTCTTCCTGACATTACAGTTTATGAACTTCCCAAATAAATCATTTGATCACAAATTTTGTCAGTGATTTCTGGGTAGCCATTGCCATGGACATTAGAATGTAGAGATGAAGATCACATGATCCTCAGTCTCTACCACTCTAAGACCAGACAGACGAGTTTTCTAGGTATTCCGTTATCACTACAAACTGTGCTTCATAATATTATATTTTTGAGAATCTTGTAATGCTTATTCCAGACACATTCTCAGGAAAAATGGGTTCCCAGAAAAGGACATGGCAGTTGGTAACTTAGAAGGTCAGCAGAAACAAAAGATACTCTCAATGAGATAGGACATGAGCTGGGTCGAACACAGTGATGATCATGCAGATGGCCTAGTAGCATTTCCTTCAACTATACCTAAGTCACTATGAGCTGTTGCTCACTCCATGGCAGCTAATAACAACAGCAAAGGGATTGAAATTCTGAAAGCATACTCATTGATTAGCTAATATAAATACCGGTACCCTACTTAGTGGCAGATAGTCTCAATAATTACAATGTGAGTTTTGCTCTGAATTTTTAGGCAAAATTATGATAAGATCATTTTTTTTCTTTCAATAATGCTCATTCATTAAGAGAGCTATCTATTCAGGACCAAGACTTGTTGCAAAAACTTTCAGTATGGATACAGCAAATACATGACAGACTCAAAATTCTAATGGAATTACAATCTTAAAAGTATGAAATGTGAGACAGCGATCACTCAGCTTCCTAATACTTATATTTATAGTCTCCTTTAATACGTATCCTTTCGTGATTGACTAACCTCACTCGGCATAATGTTTTCCAGGATCATCCATGTAGCGATGAAGTGCCTCATAGCTGCATCAATGTTTTCTGGTGAGAGGTAGATTTCCATTATGTATATGAACCCAGTTTTCTTAACCATTCTTCTATTGATGGGCTTTTGAGATGTTTTCAAAATCTTACTGTTTGGAAAGTACTTCCATGAACATGCGAGTGTAAATGTATATTTATGTTATATCTCTGACATTTCAGGTTTTATATCCAGGAGAGGTATTGCTGGATAGGATGGGATTTGCATTCCCATTTGTTTTAGGTAGCACGATATCACTTTTCACAAATTGTGGAAATGTTAACAGACTTACAAGTAGTTTATGAATGTTTCTATCTCTCAGTTTCCTCTCCAGCATTTTTTGATTTCTGCTTTTTCTTTTTTAAAAATTTGTTCGGTCACTGTCAGTGAGAAGTGATATCTCTTTTTGTGTGTATGTGGCATCACTGCCATGGTGGGAGTAGGAAACCCAGCAGCTCCTGGAGAGCTGCTGCTGGATTTGAACTTTAAACCCTGTGGGCAACAGTCCCGCACACAACCACTAGGCCACCAGAGCTCAGCCATGATTTCTCTGCTTTGTTTTGAGTTACATTTCACAGATAGATCTTGACCTTGAGTGGTTTTTCCTGTGCTTGTTAGTCATTTAAATGTCATTTTTAGAGAACTGACAGTTCATATGTCTTGCTCAATTTTAATTGGAGTCTTACAATATTCTTTACATTTTAGAGTTAGTCCCCTGTCCATTGTGTGGTAGTTAAAGAATGTTTCTCAGTTCGTTCACATGTTCACTTTTTATTCTATTGATGAAATCTTTTGATGCACATAAGTGTCTTTTTTAGTGAGTACCAGTCAACTACTTTGTTTTGCTTTGAGTTTTCTTTGTTATACTTGATAGTGTGTTTATACCCTGCAATAGGCTCCTATGTTTGTCCCTATTTTCTCATAGATTGCCTTTACAGCCTTATATTTTTCAGAGTGCTTTAATAAGATGTGATTCAAAAGTAAAAGTATAAAATATGTGTTTTCTAGTGTGTTCCTCCCATTTACCTGCATCTATTCATTATTTGCATTGGTGAACAACTGTATTTGCAGCATTCACTAGCCGATATATCAACTTTCATTTCAGTTTAGTCATAAAACCTGACAGTGCTGACCCCTCTCAAATTGAACTATATGGCCCTAGGACAGTTGCATCCCATTTGTTTTTCAGTAGATTATTTTATTGATATCTATTTCTCTGGTGGTGGGGGGGGAGGGCTTCCAAGGATTCAGTTTATACATGTAATGGTATTCATTGTGCACAACACAGTAAAAACTTTTTTAAAGCTATATTTTATATTTGTGGACAATGCCTCAGCAGCAAAGGGATAATAATACAACATGCATGCATGATCACGATGCTTCCTTTTCCTGGGCCCAAAGATTCCCAATTCTTTTTGCATTCTACCTAAAGCAGTATTTGTTATCTAAGTTTCACAACAAAGTCTGTGCTATGATTTAGCACATTGATTCCTTTTATTATAACTACAATTTTTCAAAGTATGATATCTCCTCTGTGATCACTTTCTTCCTTACCTACTTCACACATCTTAATAACTTAACACAGTGATCAAAATCAGTGGCCTTATCAAACTGCATATACAAAGTATGAGGACAAGCTTTGATACCTTTGATAACATAAGACAAAATATCATGATTCACCTAAGTAGAGAACAAAGAAACTACAGAACCCAAAACTTCTCAGAGAAGAACAAGTTGCACAACTGATATCAATAACATTTCTAACTGTATATTTTTAAACAAAATTTTGCTAGCTTAGGAAAATATATTTAGGACCAGTTCTATGTTAAAAGATTCATTTAAACAAAACACACTCAGAGATATCCTTATGATTCTTTTTTTACTACAAATCTTACCTCTCAGTGTCAAAGTTATGTCCTGGTACACCACCAGCTAATTTAGCAAAATTTTCTACCTTTGATAATGTGAGATGTATATTAATGTGGGTTTTATCAATTTTTGTTACAAAAGCCCACAGGTAATGAACAGGATTGTAATTTATTCTTTATTTGACATGACTTTCTATTGGCATTGGCATGACTATTCCAGTTCTTTCTAGAGATGTTATCTACATTTCTAATGCAAACATCAAATAATAGTATTCTAATAGCAGATAATTCATCACCAAATATCCCCAACATGCCATCCAAAGATGGCAGTACCAATGTAGACCATAAAGAGATCAACACTTGTTAATCAAAACAGTTTTCCCATCTTTACTTATTTTTAGTCACCATTTTAGTCACATTTTTAGTCACCATTGTGTATCAGTAGAAATAGAGGACATGGAAAGGTAACACCACTTCAAGAAGCAAAAATATATCTGAGTTCTTTCAGACTTATGGAAACCCCAAGAGTATTGGAGAAAAACTGTGCCCCATTGACTTCTAAAAGGCTAGAATAGGGGGAGTAGATCATCAGCTCTTTCTTCTGAAGCAGTCTGGGTGATTTCACCATGCAACTATTTAATTAGCAGAAATGTGGACTAATTTCACCACCTAGGTACTTCCTAAAAGAATACCAAACCCCGCTGCTGTTGAGTCAATTCTGACTCATAGTGAACCCCCAGTGGCCCTCTAGTAAGTTTGTGCAGTAGAAAAGAGGGTTTCCAAAGCTGCATCTTTCCTGAAGCAGATTGCAACATCTTTGTCCAGCAAAGCAACTGCCAACCATATGATTAGAAGCCCATCACCCTATCAAGGATCCTTTAAAAACCATACTTCTTGCCACCTTTCTCAGAGTGAGTCTACAAGACAAGGTAGAACTATTCAATAGCTGTTCTCCCACTTAAAAAATGGTGGGCTAGAACTGCTTACCTTTCAATCAAAGACCAAATGCTTTATCCACTGTGTCAACAGCTATCGTTTTAAAGGAGTATAAGAGGTTGCAAACAGCCTTTAAGCCCAGAGTTTCATAGGTCAACCATTACAATCTGGTGCTTCTCAATGTACCAGCAAAGTATATACTATCAAACTGGGAATTGGAAATACGTTTTCTTTGAGAAATGTAGTCCTGATTTAATGTAGACAGGTAAAGATTTATCTTTTAAATAACTTCAGAGTAGCTCATACCTGAAGAAAAATGCAGTTCCTTTAATAGCTACCTTTAGTATTTTAAGACCAGTTGAAGAATGAAGAGATTACATTTTTTTTTTTGCAGAGAAAAGGGCATGTGCTCAAATAATGACAATACTCTGATAATCATGTGATTCTGTAGGCACTATAGAGTACACTGTGGACAAAAAGGAACATGTAGGTTTTTGTATTAATAGTCAAATATTCTACAGAGATGATAGTATTTTAAATATAAACAGGAGGTCGTTTGGGTAAATTTTTAATTGGTTGAGCACAGAAAAAACCGTCATATTCTAAGTCTCATGACTGATAGTTCAAAATGAAGAACACATTTTTCACCATCACACTATATTAGAGAAAAAATACCAATTTAAGCAAAATTAAGACTGTCCATTCTCTTTTCCAGAGTTCATGATGAACATATCATCACTTCACCTGCCTTGAACTGGGTCCCAATCCAGCTTGCTTTCAAAGTAAATAGAAAAGGAATAGAGGAAGCAGAGACATCATTTGGATTTTTATGTTTGTCATTTTACTATATACTCTGCCTTCATGATTGTAAAGTCAATAAAATGAGATGAATAGACTGAATTATACATTCAACAGATTTCACTAAGAAAAACCTCTTCTCAACAAAATGAATTCTTAACAGAAGCTTCTTGTCATGAGAACACAATTATTCTGTTACAAATTGTTGTCAGTTCGAATTTCTAGTATCTCTATAGTCTAAGAGATATAGTCTTACAAACACACGGGACAGTTCTACCTGTTCTAGCTGCTTTCTGTGAGTTAGAAAGCAGGGGTGGTAGTGAGTTGGGTTTTAGTTTTATGTAATATAAAGTTTATTATATAAATAAATGTGTTTCATCTTTTCTGGAGATTCAGGACTATTAGTGATATGCAGTGGACAGCTAAATATTTATAAAGTTGTAAGCAAGTCAACCACTAAGAGACATAAGATTGTTCAACAACTGTGAACAACATTGCAATCAGCGTTTGTGAATGACATATACTGGTGCCCTAAGAAACAAAAGAAAACAGAAAACCCTCATGATTTTACCACTTGGTTTTGGTTGTACATTGTCAGATCAAAACTGATTTATTATTCAATAATAAAAATCACACCTTTCACAATCAGAAAACTCACAAATAGGACACAAAGCAGAAATACCCTGTATTGTCTACCAACTCTTATCACATTGTCTGTCTTTAATACAATTAGCCTGAAAATATTTAGAAAATAAATGTATTTGAACGCAAATCCTTCATGAGCATCATTTCATTACCAGCTTAAACCTATATGCCTCAGAGGAACGTTGTTGGCCACAGTGGATCCATCCTACAGGGTGTTTTCTGAAAGGGGCTTGCCACATTTTTCACCAGAGTGATTAGTGGCATCAAACTGCTGACCTTTCTGTAGCAGTCCAGGCTCTTTAATCCTTGCACCCCAGAGAGTTTTTGAATCCCAAACTCTAAGCAGAAATAGCAGTATCCTGGAGGCCTATTCATTATTTCTCTCTTTTTAAACATGTTAATTGTCCTCAGGTTTATTCCAACCCATGGTGACTTCATGTCTTTCAGAGTACGCATAGTGTTTCCTGGGGTTTTCTTATTTCGAGAAGTGAATCCCCAGCCTTTGGGCTAATAGTTGAACACTACATGAAGCGCGTCACCCTGTGAATCTAACTGATGGCTCAAAATTGAATACGAGTTCCAACCACTGTGAAGATTTTCTCCCAATAGTGATTGCTTCCTTATCGTGAGTGGCTTCTTTCTATGACACAGGGCCATGTTACTTTTGACCTATTTGTCTATAACTCATTTGGAAAGGCTTTGTTGTTTTAGCAGGGGTTGTTTTATTCACTTTATGTGACAGAACAGCTACTCCTTGTCCTTGTACTACCTAAGACCACCACTGGGAGCAGTAGCAGCTCCAAAGAGCATTAGTTCTTTTTAGCCTGTTAATCAAACTAGGACAAGGGGATAGAATCACAGTGTGTCATTCTTCAATTTAGTCCAATAGAGATTATCAAACCCCTTAACGGTTATTTTATAAAGCTCCCCTCATATTTTCACCAGTTCCTCACCTTATAATTTTTACTTCTTCTAATTCAGTCATTTTCTATCTATTCACTTCGTTTTTCTGGTTCTAAACAGAGAATTATTGTACTTTAAAATAATATTTCTGGGCTGAGCCCTGGTGGCGTAGTGGTTGAGTGCAGGACTGCGGCCCATTGGTTTACAGTTCAAACCCAGCAGCAGCTCTCCAGGAGCAAGGCTGGGCCACCCACTCCCACCAGAGGGCAGTGATGCCCCCCAAAATAAAATAAAATTTCTGATAGCACCATATTTTGTAAGAGTAATTATTGAACTGAAATGGCATTTGGTTACTCTCCTAACTAATATCAAATGGAAACTCACTTTATACTGATTTTTTAAAAAAATAGGATTTGCTAACTTCACTGTCTCTACCAAGTAAACAACTGGGATTTAGTCAAGAACAACAACAAAAAAGGCATGATTTACCATTCAAACTACACTTTGAATTTAGTGTAGTTAGTGTTATGGCCAAATACCTGCCTTCCAAACTAAATACACAAAAATGACTCCCTTTTTCTCGTCAACTTTGCATATGTTGAATTTATTGATATATATTACCATAAACACTACAGAATAATAAAATGGTTTGGTTTTATATCTCTTTGTACACATAAATAAATATGCTTTTACAAAAGAAAATAAATTAGAAAAATAAATCTTTGTTCTCATCACTTTTCTGGAAGGGATCACAAATATAACCACAAAATATCCACTTATCATTAGTTTACATCCCTTCAGAGTTCAACCGAATAGAGGCCCTACTTTTTTTAATTTAAATTATTTTACTCTTGGCTCCTACGACTCTTGTCACAATCCATACAAGCATCCATTGTGTGTCAAGCGCACTCATACTTGCCCTCATCATTCTCAAAACATTTGGATTCTATTTAAGCCCTTGACATCAGCTCCTCATTCTCCTTTTAGGTCCGACTTTGAAGCCCAGTGTAACTGACATAACCAGAGACCTTCTTCCTAGCCAGTAGCTTTGAGAAGAAGATGACTCACCAGGGACAGGTCAAGGAGTCCTCCTGGTTCAGTGAGTTCAACCCTGGAATGTTAGGTTGATCATTTCAACTTTCCAGCTGCTTTGCAGGAGAAAGATGAGGCTGTCTGCTCCCATAAAGAATTGCAATCTTGGTTATCTGGTAGGGAAGTTTTATCATGCCCTATGAGATTTCTGTGAATCCTACTCTGTGACAGTGTGACACTGATTGGTCTATGGTAGTCATCATGGGGAAGGCTCTACAAAATCAAAAGAGTTAGAGTCGGAGATAGGGATGCCTGCCCTGTGTCGAATGCACACCGAGAAGTGGAGTAACAGAGGGAAGGGCATGGTCACAGATGTCAGTCTGTGACTTTAGAAAAACAATATAGTTACTCTAAGACTATTTTTTGTAGTATAAAAAGGAGGAATTTTATTGCCTTATAGAGTCTGAACCTTTTGTCTAACACCTCACACTACTGGCAACTAGAGCACAGGTTACAGGAGAGGACAGACTAAACTGCTTTACTGCTGTGCTCCTAGCATATTCTACAAAGAGCAGCTGACAGCAGTGGCTCAACAATGAAATTGACAAATGAATGGATAGTTAAAATTATGTATAGGATTCAATTTGACAATCTAACACTGTTATAAAATGTTCAAAATTTATTCTGGATTGCTGAGTTATATTTATGTAAATAAGATAGTCACGTATTATGACAATCTAGATTTATTCACCATGCTTATTTTTTTAATTGTGTACTCCAACTAAGGACATTGAGAACAACTTTCCAATCACTCACTCACTGCCATCTTGTCCATTTCAACTCATAATCACCCTGTAGGACAGGATAGAACTGCTTCAGTGGGTTTCCATACCATACTCTTTAAGGCGATAGGAAGCCTCATATTTTTCCTAGCTTTCCATTTGCATATACATTTATTTTACATTTAGTCATGAAATGTGTCATTCTGTGTTATTAAGTGATGTTTGGCATTCTTATTTTAGATAGAAGGAACTTAATATAATGCATGCCATTCTATTGACGTGTACACTCTCTGAGTATACAAACTTCTACTTTGGAGTCACCGGTAGGCACTCTGGATGCTAAGACACACAGGCAGATCAATGAATTCTTGAAGATTCCAGATGTAAACATCACAATGATAACTATTTCCCCATTCTTCAGTCAACTGCTATCACTGTCAAAGAGAATCGCCTCTTTGTTTCAGATCTGCAAGACTGTCACAGTCTGGGATTGCTTCATTTCTAACAATCTGCTTATTATAATGGTGAGTGAAAGGGTTTGGAATCTACTGTGAATGATTAGTTCATAAATTTTCACAAAATCTGCATATCTTTAGGCCCTGGTTTATGATACTTTAAGAGGCATTAAACATCTTTTTCTTTTAATTCAGCATGTTGTGGATTCACTGCTGATTCTTTTCTTGATGTTTCATACACTCTTTTGGTACATTAACAAGCAAAGCTCTATATGCAATGACTCCACTTAGTAGTCAGGCCCCAATCATCATCATCTTGAATAATCTGGAAAATAGGAAATCTCATATGTCGCCTTATCCGATGCAGAAGCCAACATGAAGATTGTTCTTCTTTAGGTGTTTCCTGCTAAGGTACTTTTGACTACCTTTTAGAGAACCGTTTCTTAGAAACTACTGTAATTTAATTCATAAAGCAGCTTTCAATAGGAACATTTCCAAGATTTCCAGTCTTCCCATAAATTTTAACCTTCTTCTGTAGAAACAGTTCAAAATTTCTAGATTCATGAATTTCATCGTCTACTGGCTGAGTAAGATCTCAGTTAAACTTCCATGTTGCTCTCTTAGCCTTCCTGGGATCTGGCAATGAGCTCAGAATGCAATAATTCATAATTCTCATATGCTTTAAATAATATATGAAGGTATATAGTGCCTATTAGCAACAAACAAATAAGAGAGCAAATGAATGATGAGAAAATGAATTAATTACGACTTCTTCAAGAGAGAATTTGATGCTGAAATGGATGATATGACCATTATTAAAAGAGTCAAATAAATATTAGTTTTCTGCCACCAACTTCATGTTCCCTTTTGTCCACCTGTGATGATGGTAAATGGCTGATAATGAATGTTCACTACAAAGTGGTTCTCCTGAAATAATGTGATGGTTTGTAAGGATAGTAGGTAACTTTAAGCATCATAAATACTCTTTCATCAATTTAAAGTATTAAAGAGTCTTTCTGTCATAATTCAGTATTTATTTGATTTAAGAATTCAGGTCCCTAATATAAATATTTTTATGAACATGCATTAATAAAAAATTGACATTTCTGTACTTTGAAACTTATCATGTAAATAGGTGCAAACATACATAATAGCCAATATAATCTACCAATATATCCAACTTAATTCAGTTGTCTTTTAAAAAGTTCAAGGTCTTTTACATGTCATAGTATCATTAACATAACTCAAATAACTAAAGTGTTACATGTGACCTATCATCTATGTCACAGTAATACATGGTATAATAACCACTATATATTTTGCATTGTGTATTGCTCAAAGTGATTTCACATAAATGATCTCAATTGAAGTGATTTGAATGGAATTAAACCATTAGTGTATAATGGAGCGAAATCAGAAAAACAGATTTTTAAGCTTAACCTCTGTAAAAACTCACCTATATCCTAAACTTAGCTGAAAATGAGTTTTGGAATTTATAGATTATTTTACATGTCTTCTAACTGTTAGGGATTAAAAATGTTTATCTATTATTTAATTAATTTGTTTCCAATAAGTCTAGCTGTAACAGGAAGCAAACTTGGAAAGACTTTTTTCATAAAGATTCTATTTTCTATTGTAAATTAAAATGTTTTATTTATGGTAAAATCTTATAGTTATAGGAGCAATAACATTCTGCTTTATGGATATGTGTACATCAAGCAAATTCTCATCTCTACTTCTTTCCTTTCCATATGAACTTCATATTTTCACATATAAACTGAAGTATATGCTATCACTTCATTCTGTACTTTTCCCTTAATATCTGTCCCGGTTATTAGTTTTTCTGACCAACCATTTTTATTTCTTCAGACACACTTTGGCACTTCTAGCAATAACTTATACTATGGTTCAGGCTTCACTATTTTAACAGTGGAGAACCTGGGGATTGCTGGGCTAAAATAGGAAACAGTTATATGGCATTTGCCACAAAAGGGTGGACATTTTACCTCCATAGAGAGAATTTTCCACTGCTTCCCTTTTAGTTCATCATATGGCGAGAGACTGAATGTTGCTGTGATGCTGGAAACTGACACTAATACTGCCGTGGAACAAGTCATCCAAAGAGTTGGTCTATATGAAGAAGAATATGATATCAGTAGGGGAGGAAACCTCATTAACAGCCAGTAATACACAGAGAATACCCTCTCACTATCTGAAACTTACTAGAATGTGAGACACTGAAGGAAAAGGCTGATCTTCAACATAAAAAATGTTTTTAATAAAATTTTTCCCACAACTGGTCCAATAAATATCAACTTAATGAACAGAATATTGCAACTATGAAGGAGCTTATTTTACTTTGATCCACAAGAATCTTTGAAGAGGGAAAAAGAGGAAGCTCTTCAACAAAAGAAATTAACACAGTGTCTGCAACCAAGGGCCAAGGTCTCAACTGTGAGGTGGTGTAAGATGGGGCAGTGAGCTGTAGTGCTCGGTTGTACAGAGGGCCACTCTGCGGCAGAACTGACTTGACAGCACCACGCAGCAAAGGCAACAACCAACACCCATACAAGCAACAGGCAAGTGATTTACCATATGGGCCTAAGCAGCTGCAAAGACTCTCTTAAAGTATTAAAAATTAAAATAAAAAAGCTAAGATGTCACCTTGAGGACTAAGTATACCTGATTTGATGGCATTTTCATGCACCTCATATACAAACAGAACTGGACAATAAATAAAGAAGAATTGATGCATTTGAGTTGTAGTGTTGGTCAAGAATATTGAATGTAAGAGAGCTGGGCTTCTCCTCACTAGCAAGGATGATTAGACTTCCTATTATGCACCTTGATAATGGTATCTAGTGGAACCAGTCTCTGGAGAAGAAATCAGCCTTGGTAGACAAGCGGTGAAAACAGGAGAGTCCTCAAGAAGGTGGATTGGCACAATGGCTGCATCATGGACTAAAACACAGGAACAGTATGAGGGGAATAGAGTATAGAACCAGCCAGTGTTCTCTTCTATTGCAGATAGGGACATTATAGGTTCAAACCAACTCTATATAGCCTAACTACAATAACCACAAGAATTTTAAAATATAAATAAGCTTCTTAGAACTAGAATTTCTATAATGTATGTCATCAGTCATATACTTAGTGATTCCTTAATTGTATCTCTGAGGTTTCTTTTACATTATAGTGATAGATTTATCTCTTAAAATTTTCACAAGTACTTGACATTTCTTTATCTGCTATTGTCACCTTCCTTAGCTGTGAGATTGGAAGAAGCATACCGTTTATACACCTGCTAGAGCACGACGTCCATTGAGAGTAGTAGCTAGTGGAGAGTTGGTTATGTGTTGGGTTGACATGTGAAAAAGAAAGGTCAACACTTGAAAACTACCACCAACTCCAAGAGAGAATGATGGAGTATGACTACTCTATGACTACGGTCTCAGAAACTTGGAAGGGGCACTTTTACTCTGTCCTACAGTGTATCTGCGATTCAGCATTGACTCAGTAGCAATAGATAGGCTTTGAACTTTTGGAAATCTAGCAACCAATTTCATTATTATAACCACTGGCCTAGAAAGTTTGAAAACCCCAGATAATGATTTCCCTTCAAAGGATTTTCTCTTTAGAGGCAAGTACTGTAGCTCATAGCTTTTTAAAATATATTTTTTTCATTTTAAATTTGGTGTGGATTTACCCTTCAGGTAATCAACTTTGCATTCCACAGCTTCAACTATTAATCAAATCTCCCAATAGTTTACCCTTCTCCCACTGCTGGGTTTCTTCTCTCCCTCAAGGATTGCTACCTTCCATTTCATCCTTTGCAAATTTTTGTTGAGAAGAGCTAAGACAGGCAATAGAGCAATCACCTTCAAATGAATTAAAAACAAAAACTAGATCAATGTCTCCCTCCCAAATGTATCTAACAAATATCATGGTTGTGGTTGTTGCTTTTGTTAGGTGTCAAAGAGTCAACCCCCACTTTTAGGGACTCTCTTTGCACAAGAGAGCGATAACATCTATGATTGTTATATTTTATCAGCTTATATATCTCAGTATTTATTGATTGATTGATGTATTTATTTCCTAACCCCACTCCCTAACCCTAACCCTAGTCCTAACCCAAATCCCAAAAAGAAATAAATAAAAATAGACATGTGTAGCAAATAAGTTTATGTTTACATAGGTGACATCGCTTGCAGGCTATTTTTGCACTCCTCAGTTGGTGGTATGGGTCAATGGACAGAGGAGTTGTGTTTAGAAAGCTGAGAGGCTAGTTTGTTTCAGATACCAATAATATTTGACTTGGTATGAAGTAGATCACAATTGTATCTTACAGTTCTCAATCAGGAAATTGGGATCATAACAATGTCCCAGGAGACTGCTCTTGTAGTCCTAAAATTGGGGTACACCCACAGAAAAGTAAAATTATAGGATATGAAACATAAATAATAAACAACAAAACAAACCAAAATCATAGCCATCAAGTTAGCTCCCATACTAAGATTTCCAATGCTGTAACTCTCCAAAAAATATAGTGTCATCTTTCTCTCACTGAGTAGATTTGAACTCTGGTAGATTGACCCACTATCCTTGTGGTTAACAGTCTAATGACAACCAACAGTGTGATAAGGAACCTTTATGTGTGTGTATATATATATATATATATATATACATGAAAGATATTAAATGGATATTTAAAAGTTCTATTAAGAGAAATGTCCATTGTTAAATTGTTAGGTTTTCAGATATTCATATTTCCCAGATATTTAATACAGAAATTATCTTCTACTTGCAAACTCACCAAAGAGACATTACTTAATCTAAACTTCAATATTTTCCCCATCTTAATACAAAGTGATTAAAACCAGATTTTACCAACATTTAACCCGGTCTTTCAGGTGGAAAACATATTTGAAGGTAAGTTGTTAAAAGCACTACCACCAGGTTTAAACATGTCCCTGCAATCAGTGGGTGGCTGCAGACAAGTTTCCTCAGTGACCCTCTGGGACACCCTCAAAAGACAAAAGGTCCCATCAAGACAATGACATCTGAATCTCTCTGTGGGTCAGTGAAATTCAAGAGGGAGGTTACTTCAGAAGTCTTGACTGGTCTGGGGGCTTCTCAATAGCAAATGCTGATAGACGTTTTGAAAGGGTACAGGGTGATTTTGAGAGCTTATTGTGAAAATTTTTAAAGAAAATCAGAAATTGAATTGGTGAGGAAAAAGACCAAGCAAGGAAGTTTTCCCAAGAATACGTGTTTTTGTTTTCTGTTCTATAATTATGTACCTATTCATCTTCAAGAATTCTAAAAGAATTTCAGTGGGGAACTTTCCCCATTCAGTCTTCAGTTCTGCACTTTCCCCTTCAGACCAATCTTTGTATCAATGAAACAATGGGGTGTGGGGCAGACCTCAGCATTCTTTGGGGGGTGCTGCACAGCTGGCATTTCTGCTTATTAAGCGAATCTCTTCAGACAAAGAATATGTCATTGGTTGTTTTCTAAAAACAGGTCTCTGTAATTTTGGAGCAAGACCTTTTTACTTACCTTCTATTTCTCTTTCTTCATATTCTAGTGTCTTAAACAGTAAATATGCATTGGATAAGGAACCCCCTTCTTTTCATCAATCACTGGTCACCTACACCAACACACACACACACACATACACAATGCCCTAGTTCACACAATTACAACCACACATGGTTATTCACACATTAATGTTCAAGTGCTATTCTTAGGAGCTTGTGACTCAGCTGTGCAGAGGCACTAAACTGAAACTATCTGTAAAACTGCTTTCTAATAAAGATGCTTCCCCACCTGTAAGCTATCAAGTCATTATCCTGAGATAGTTTGATGGAATCGTTCCCTTTTCCTTTCACCAGTGGTGAAGAGGGTGATACTGGGAGGCTGGATGGAAGTTGGATAAAAAAGGAGACCCTATTACAAGGATCTACATACAACCCCCACCCTGGGGGATGAACAATTGAAAAGTGAGTGAAGGGAGACAATGGACAATGTAGTATATGACAAAATAATAATAATTTATAAATTCAAGAGGGAGGGGAGGAGGAATTCAAGTAGGAAGGAGGAAAATGAGTCATTACGAAGGGTTCAAGTGGAAAGCACATGTTTTGAGAATGATGATAACAACAAGGATTTATTTTATAATAATCATAGATAGAAAGAATACAAGCCTTTCCTATATTCTGAAATACAAAATTGGGAAAGAAATTAGGAAAAACTCTAGTTGAACAACAGATGCCTTTTGAAGTTCACCTCTTCAATTAATAGCCACAGGATTTTTAAAAATCTGTCAATTCGACATTCTACTATGCTCACCTTTCTGACAGGATTGCTAAAGACAAAGAGGGTGCATAAGCAAATGTGGTGAAAAAAGCTGATGGTTCCCAGCATCAAAAGATAGAGCTTCTGGGGTCTGAAAGGCTTGAAGATAAATGAGCAACTACCTACCTAAGAAGCAGCAAACCTCACATGGAAGAAGCACACCAGATTGTGTGATCATGAGGGGTGGATGGGATCAGGTATCAAATGCCAAAGAACAAAAATCATAGCACTGTGAATGTGGAGGGGGTGCATGTAGATTGGGGACCGAAAGCCCATCTGTAAACAACTGGACAACTCCTCACAGAAGGGTCACAGGGAGAAGATGAGCCAGTTAGGGTGCAGTGTTGCAACGACAAAACACACAACTTTCCTGTATTCCTTCAATGCTTGCCTCTCCCACTCTGCCAACTATCATGATCCCAATTCTACCTTATAAATCCAGCTAGACCAGAGGATGTACACTGGTGCAGATAGGAATTGGAAACACAGGGAAACTACGACAGATGAACCACTCAGGACCAGTGTTGACAGTGATGATACAGGGAGGGTGGCGGGAACATTGGGTAGAAAGGGGGAATCGATTACAATGATCTACATAAAACCCCCAGCCTGGGGGACAAACAGCAGAAAAGTGGATGAAGGGAGACATCAGATTGTCAAAATAATAATAATTTATAAATTATCAAGGATTCATAAAGGAGGATGGGAGAGGGAGGGGGAAATGAGGCGCTGATATCATGGGCTCCAGTAGAAAGCAAATGTTTTGAGAATGATGATGGTAACAAATGTACCTATGTGCTTGACACAATGGATGTATGTGTGGATTGTGATGAGTTGTATGAGATTACAATAAAATGATTTTAAAAGGCTGTCAGCTCATTTAAATTATTTATATCATTATTGAATTAAATATAAAGGTACAACCACCACAATGATAGTTATCATCCCAATTTTACGAAAATATCTCAAAAGAATTTGAGAATTTAGACTTGGATTGTATGTGTCCAGCATTTTCACAACTTCAGCTTTATGATTCAATTTGAAGTATGTAGATAATCCCACAAAGTGAAAGGTATGAAAAACACAATTTGAGTTTACTATCAAAGGTATAATTCATGATATTGCACATCCACTAAAATACCTGTTCTGTGACACGGTGTGATTCATTATAAAATTATTTTGTTTCATATTTTTCTATTTAAGAGTAGGGATAATGAATCTTTTCTTAGATTTGTGTTTTCTGAGTTTTGACACAGATAATCCAATACAATAACCTAACAAAAATTGTGACAACTAATTCCACAGTGACACTATATTTATCTGAGTATATGAATGGGCATGGGGGATGATCCTACCTAAGTTCTCCAGGATAGGAGGAAATTAACAGGGGAGGAGATTCATTCGACAAGGTCAAAACAAAATAAAACCACTTACTGGAAAATGGTCACAGAGAAACTTGAAGGTTAAGAGAAGACAGGATGAAATTTTTTACTGTCTACAAAGATAAAACAACAACAAAAACTATTACCGTAAAAATATGAACAATGCGAGTATTGATTAGTCATCAAGGTGGTTTAGCAGCAATAGACACCTAAGATTTGGCTCCCAGAGCAATGAAAACTCCAAACCCATTGTCATGGAGTCTTTCCCAACTCCACAGGAACCTGTATCGATTTCTGAGATGCGAAATCTTGGCTGGAGCAAAGGACCCCATGTTTTTACCAGGGGAAACCTGATGACTTTGGATCATAAACCTGTGGTCAGCTGCTTCATTCCCGAACCACAGCGTCCTCAGGAATATTTTCCAAAATAACCAAGTTTAGTGGGGTTACTTTTTAACCTCCTCTATATAAATCTAAATAAATAAATCAACCATGGTTTCACTAGGTTCAATTTCAGTAGAAAAATCACCTGAAATTTGGTATTAACGCAGTCTTCACATTCCATATTTGATACCTGTGACAGGGCTTCAAAACATCCATGATGAAATATTTATTTTTGAATCACTTTATTGGGGGCTTGTACAACTCTTATCACAATCAATACATCAACTGAATCAGGCATTTTGTTGCTCTCACGCTTTTCTAGACATTTGCTTTCTATTGAGGCCTTGGTATAAGCTCTTCCCCCCACACATACACACACTCATAACCCCCTGATAGATTGCACATTGTTATTATTGTCTTCTCTCACACCAACTGCTCTTTTCCTTCCCAAATTTTACCTGTCATTCTACCCCTGTAGATGGGTATATGGTTATGTGATGATCACTGTGATTAGTGCCCCCTTTCTCTGCTCTTCTCCCCTTCTTTCTCCTACACTTCAGGTATCACTATTCCCCCTGCTGTTCCTAGATTCTGTGAGTCATGAACTCCCATCCCTTTCTATACCTGTGTACAAGTCTGGTCTAGTCTGAACTGGGAAGCAGCACTGGAATCATGGGAGTGAGGGGGGAGGAAGCCTCAAGGAAGCAGAGGACTACAATGTGTTTCATCGATGCTTTACTGCACTCTGGTGACTCATCCTTTCCCTGTGGCCCCTCTGTAGAGAGATTGTTCCACTTTCTGTACGTGGGCTTTGAATCTCGGTGCCAGGCCCCCTCATTCTCAACAATATGTTTTTGTTTGTTATTTGTCTGCTAATGCCTATTACCTGGCCCCTATGACTCTTCATGATTGCACAGGTGGTGTGCTTTTTCTACGTGGACTTGTTGCTTCTCTGCTCAATGGAAGCTTGTGTAGCGTCAAGTCTTTAAGACACCAGACTCTTTATCATATGATAGGTGGGCACGCTGTTTTCTTCACCATGTTTGCTCATGCATCCATATTGTCTTTAGCGACTGTGTGAGGAGAGTGAACATTGCAGAGTTCTTGTTGGTTAGAACAAAGTGTTCTTGTATTGAGGGAGGGTATGAGTAGTGGCCCAAAGTCCACCCCTACCTCAGTGTATTGCCATATAAATACTTTAAATGGTTATATTTCCATGAATTTTTAAAACTTTCTTATGTTAGCCTTCTTTGTTCTTTGATAATCTCTAATAGCATTTTTTTCAGACTTTTAGAAAGTTTCGGGGCAAAATATATATGTTATATTGCACACATGTTCTGGAGTTTGGGGCTAGATGAATAAGAGATGCAAATTTGTAGTCTTTTAACAAGGTTGCACCTTGTTACAAAAACAGAGCAGCATAAGCATAGAAGACATATTTTAAGAATTACGGTACCTACTTACAGAAAAAGTCTTGATATATTCTTCTGATAAATGCTGAACAAAAAATATATACACTTTCTCTGTCATTTGTATTATGAAAGTTCTCTACTTATCACTGATGTGGCATATTCAGGAGTTTCAACATTGCCAAAGATATCTGAATTAAAAGAAAAATTTATATATGTGTATGTATATATATACACATATGTATATATTAGACACAGAAGGTACTCAAAGTATTTTCTTTCTGACACTCGAGTAATTATTTACGGTGAATGGATTTGTGAATATTTTCTGGCAAGTAAGTTCTTGAGTACACAGCTTTCACACAAAGCCTAAAACATCTATGGTGACTTCATCACCTTAGTGCCCAAGATGAGTTCTCACTGGGATAAGTAGCTCAACCCATACATCAGGTCAAATCTCTTAAGTGCTTCTTCAGCTAACAATGGAATCCAGAGCCACACGATCAGCTATTTCTTTGCTATTTTGCTGCATCTTGTGGAAAACAAATGACAACTCAATCAATGTTGATTTCACACCTTGATCTCCCCACTATGGCTCCAGGGTTTCAATTCTTAGGATTTGGTCCAATTTTTCAATGAAAGGCATCCGTTCATTTGTTTATTTTATTTTGTTTTTAGGTAGTCCCAAGGCATATGTTTTCATTCTACTGATTATTCTCCACTTCTTGTTATTCTTTTTATGACATCTCCACCACACTCTGGTCCCTTATCTCAAGTATGATGGTCCTGAAAGACATTCACTATATTGTATTTCTCCACTCAGCTGGCACTCTTCTGAACATATGTACATATGTGCATATTATTATACAATGATGGTTAACAATTCCTAGACAAAGTTTCTAAGACTAACCTGTAGGTTTACAATGAAAATTATTTTTAAATATTTTTAAAAATATTAAAATTACTCGCCATACCTGGAGTAACTTAAAATAAATTATAAACTTACCTGGCCTTTCTTAAAATTTACTTATCGTTGAGCTGTTCTAATACTACATACTTAGATATGCTTTGCAAAAATGCATTTCTTTTTCTTTATGCAAAATCAAATTTCCATATTTCATAAAGAAAACAAATCTAAGGGTTTTCTTGCAAATAATTTTTCAAGCTAAAAAACACTGTTGGGAAAGGTTGACTACTATCATTATGAAAACAATTGTAGAGAGAGAATGAAAAGAGGCCTGGGGTCTTTAGTAATCCAGCTAGACCAAAGGACGTACACTAGTATAATTCAGAACTAGAAACACAGGGAATCCAGGACAGATGAATCCCTGAGGACCAGTGGTGAGAGTGAGGATACTGAGAGGGTAGAGGCAAGTTGGGATAGAAAGGGGGAATGAATTACAAGGATCTACGTATAACCTCCTCCCTGGGGGACAGACAACAGCGAAATAGGTGAAGGGATATATCAGACAATGTAGGATATGACAAAATAACAATAATTTACTAATTATTTAAGGTTCATGGAAAAGGAGGAGGTGGGAAGAGAGGGAAATGTAAGGAGCTGATACCAGGAGCTTAAGTGGAAAAAAATGTTTTGAGAATGATGATGGCAACAAGTGTTCCAATGTGCTTTGAATACAGTGGTGTGATGGGAGTTGTATCAGCCCCCAATAAAATGATTGAAAAAAAAATGAGGCTTGGGAAAAATAGAGGTTGGGATGGTAAACCATGAAAGAGAAGATAGAACAGTTATGAAAATGCAATATATAAAGCCATAGGTTTAGAGGAAAAGTATTAAATACTAAGAGATCATAATTGTCTTAATAATCAGTCACAGTTATTTATCTCTAATCTTAAGGGTATTTGGCACCAGCTGTATCCCCAAACTGAGAACACCTTTACTGCCACTTTCCGTTCAACTCTGCAATCAACAGCAGTGTCATAAGTTGCAGCTTCAGACAAGTCAGAGGAGGAGTATGTTGGCCATGGACATTGAGAACTAGGACGAAGAAGAGTTCCCGCCCTCTCCGGAAAGGTATGCTTTCTCTTCCTTACCTGCACATTGTGAGCTATCACTGAAGGGATCTAAACTCCAAAGGAAAAATTACACTTAGTAACTGAAAAAATGATATTGAAGAATAGGGACCAGACCCAAGAGATTCTCATGCAATTGAGGAAATGGCATACAATTCATAAATTCCAAATTTACTAGCTTATAGTATTTCAGTTAAAGGATTATAAAATAGAAAAATACTGGCAGTGTTTTATTTAATTTTTAAAATAGTGTACAAAAAGGAAAGGTGAATGCCTAGAGTGAAAATGATAAAGTTCTAGGATTTTTACTTACGTTTAATAAGACTTCAAACAGGACTAGATGACTTTTCCTTTACAGATTTTTACCACCTAGTTTTCTTCTTGCTATAATGACATATTTATTCACTTTAATCTATACTTCTGCTTCTCCTTTTCAGAAAATGTGCAATGTGCTTTGGGAACTAAACTTTTACTAGTGAGTGTGAAGTAATTGGTTTCTTTTTGTCAAGCTTTTAAACAAGAGAAATAAAAGGATAGGGCATAGTGGAATTATCTAGGCAATTGAACCTGAATGTTCATACTTTGAATTAGTATTGTTAGGTGACTGTGAAGATAAAATCTCCAGCCTTGAAAAATTTGTATTGTGAAATGGTCTCCTTATCAGCAAGGTTAATGAAGATGTCAGCAAATGGGATGAGGTTTTGCCAAATGGGATGACTTTCACCTCCAATCCAACTTGGAAAAGGTGTTAATCAGTATATTCATCTTATCAGCAGCTGAGGAGAATTCAGAAGTGACCATTTCTGCTCTTCATTAGAAAACTCTGAAAAGATAATTATTCTCAAAATCCATACTATCTGTACTATGAAACAATTCTCTTGCTGAAGTAAAGCCTTTTTGTAAAGCAAAGGCAAAGATGGATAAATAGGCAAGACAGAACTCAGAGAGAAATATGTAGACAGAAAAATATGCAAAAGGCATTTCAGGTTTTCTGAAATATCTAGGAGCTAATATAGGCAAGTGTGTCCCCTGGACCACAATCATAGAAACAGAAGCAGAAAACAAAACAATTAGTTGAATAGGACCTCCATCACTACGACAAACTATATTCATGCTTTAAAATTTTAAATTATAGAAAAGAAACAAAGTTTACTTCTACATAGTTTGCTGATATTGCTTACTGTCCAATTTGTACAGCCTGAATATAAAAAGTGATAAACAACCCCTACCTCACACTGTATATTTAAAAGGAAAAAAATTCAATAAGACTTCAAGTTTGTTTTATAGGTAAAACAAGGAGTTTCATAGGAATTTCTCAAAAATAAAGTAGAACATATGTCAGACATCTGCAAGTCAAATATGTTTAATAAAATACAGACCCACTCAACCAGGAAGGAAACAATTGATAATGTGGATTTTATTAATATGAAAAAGTCTGTCCATAAAAACTCAATATTAAAAGAGTGAACAAGAAAGGTGCACAGCATACTTGAGTTAGATGAAAGAAGTTCTAATGGAATCTGAATTTATACAACTCAGTGAAAAAAGCACAGAAGTTAATTTTTAAAATGGATAAAGGCTTGCATAGACATTTCACAAAATACAGTATTCTGGTTGCCAATCAGTATGTGAACAATACTCAACAAGATCAATTCTAGATGCGCTTGGGTGCTTTCAGTGTGATAGAGTGTGGGAGACCTGGTGGCACTTAAGCAAGGGTAATGTAACTGAGAGGAAGTACTGAATCTAAATGATGGCTGAGTATGATAGTGGGACAGGAGGGAGGTAGAAGGAAATAGAGGGGAAAACTAGAAGGCAAAGGGCACTTGCAGAGGTCTAAACACAGGCATGCACATATGTAAATATAATTAGATATGATAAGGCGTGAATAAATCTAGGTACATATATTTATAGGTTTAGTGCCAAGGTAGCAGATGAACCTTGCCTGTCACCCCCCGTCCAGAGACTCCCTCAATGCAAGAACACGTGGTTCTATGAATCTGGTATTCTGTGTTGCTCACTGGCCCAATACGATTACTGAAGTCAAATGGGTGCACCAGCAAATTTGGTGAAGAAAGCTGATAGAACCCAGTTATCAAAGGATAAAGTGTCTGGGGTCTTAAATGCTTGAAGATACACAAATGGCCATCTAGCTGAGAAGTAGTCAAGCCCACATGGAAGAAGGACACTAGCCAGTGTGGCTATGAGGTGTCGAAAGGATCAGGTCTCAGACATCAAAGAGGAAAAACCATATCACTGTATGCTCATCTTCCCGAGGTGATCAATGTAGACATGTGGTGGCATGAGCAAGAGAGGTAAAGAAAGCTGATGGTGCCCAGCTATCAAAAGATATAGTGTCTGAAGTCTTAAAGGTTTGAGAGTAAACAAGTGGCCATGTAGCTCAGGAGCAACAAAGCCCACTGTAGAATAAACACAGCAGTTTGTGCAACCATGAGGTGTTGAAAAAATCAGTTATCTGGCATCAAAGGACAAAAACCATATCATTTTGTGCCCACCCTCCAGATATGATCGCTGAAGACTAAAGTATGAAGAGGCAAACAGAGTGGAGGATGCTAATGGTGCCCAGCTACCAAAGGATAAAACATCTGGGTCTTAAAGGCTTGAAAGTAGACAAGCAGCCATCTAGCACAGAAGCAGCAAAATCCACATGGAAGAAACATACCAGCTTGTGTGATCACGAGGGGTTGAAGGGAGCAGGTATCAAGCATCAAAGAACAAGAAACACATCACTACAAATGATGGGGAGAACAAGGTGTGGACCTAAGGTTCATTTGTGGGCAATTGAACAACCCTTTATAGAATAGTCATGGGGAGGAGATGGTCTAGTCAGGAGGCAGTGAAGTAGTGATGAAACATACAACTTTCCTTTAGTTCTTAAAGACTTCCTCCCCACCATCGATCATGATCCCAATTCTCTTACAAATCCAACTGGACTGAAAGAGGTACACTGGTACAGATGGGAACAGGAAATATAGGAAACACAGGACAGATAAATCCCTCAGAACCAGTAGTGAGAGTGGAGGGAAGCTGGGGTAGAAAGGGGGAGCAAGTTATAAGGATCTACACATAACCTCCTATCTGGAGGATGGACATCAAAAGAGTGGGTGAAGGGAGACATTGGACAGTGTAAGATATGACAAAATAGTTATAATTTATAAAGTATGAGGGTTGGTGGGGGAAGGGGTGCTGGGGAAGGAGGGAAAAGGATGAAAAGCTGATATCTAGAGCTCAAGTGGAAAAACAGATACTTGGAAAATGATGGCAGCAGGCACGTGAAAGTGCTTGGCACAGTATATGTATGTATGCATGTATGTATGTATTGTGATAAGCTATGTATGGACCCCCAATAAAATGATTAAAAATCAAGTTCAGATATGTACATCAGAACTACAGTGAGATTCTATGACACAACAGAGTAAATACAATAAAATAATGACAATGCCAAGGCTAATTGAGAATTGGACATACTTGGAATTCTCATTTACTGCTCACATAAACTGTTCTCACATACTGGTAATGTGAGTGTACCCTGAAACAACTGGTGTGGAAAACTGGAAGCATTTACCAATATTAAATATGTTATACATTTTGAATACTCTACCAGCCAGGATGAGGAATAAGGTAGGTCACAGAAGAAAAGTCCCCTTTGGATTATGTTCTTGGAGAAGGATATTGAAAGTGCCATGGACTTCCAGAAGAGCAAATGAATCTCTCTCAGAAGGGATACAGTGACCATGGTATTTAGAAGGGAGGGTGCAGAGGCAGCCCTCCCGTCCATGGGACATGCTATCTGGAGGAAGCAGACTCGTCTCTGAAGACCAGGTCATTTTGTTCAGTGAAGCAGTGGGTCCATGACAAGTAGAAGAGCCTCAAGAGGAAGGATGGACACCACGGCTGCAACAAAGGGCTCAGAGACAGCAACAACAGGGGGAATGAACAGGACCAGGCAGGGTTTCCTTCTGCTGTCCATAGTCAGGATGAGCCAGAACCTAGTCAGTGACACCTCACCATGGCAACAGGTCTGCAAGTCTACACAAATGATTGTGTCCACAAAATTAGTAAGAGTGTTAACAAACATATGGCTGGAGGAATGCTCTCCTCAGGACTGCTCACAATATTTCTTCGTCACAAATATGTTAAATCCCGGTACACGAAGGCAATACAAAACTATAAGGCAAAATTAAACAATACATGATTAATAAGTGCAACATGACTATTTCACAAAAGAGGGATACAAAAATAGAGAGCACTTACTTCCATGTATATCAAATCAAGAAGAAAAAACGAATGCATAAGAATATGTCAAATTAGTGCCTATTTCTGTCAAGAAGGTTGGAAGCGGAGATAAGCAGGTCAATTGGGGGTAGTTGGTAATGTTGCATATTTTGATCTGGGATCTGCTCAAATAGATATGACTTCCCTGCAAAAATTGAAATGCAAAACCATATGTACATCTTTTATATTTCAATATTAAAATCTCCACTAATATATAAGAATACATGTCCCCAAATCACAGAAATTTAAAAGAGATGTTAAAAATGGTTGGGTGATTTGAATGGGAAGCTTTCTTCTTGCTGTTGTCAGGTGCTATGCTGTTGTTTCAAATCCCAGCGACCCCATACTCGTCACAATGAAACACTGGTTAGTTGTCCTCCATTCTCATGGGTGTTTTCCTGTGGCAGCCCCTTGTTGCAGCCACTGCATCAATCCCTCTTGTCAAGGGCGCGGCCCTCCTCTTCCCTAAGCATGATGTCCTTCTACCATGCCACAGTGAGATGCAATCTCTCCGTCTTTCAGTCCAAGAAGCATTCTGGCTCTACTCCTCCCAAGACAGATATTTTTTGGGCAGTCAGTAGTACTTTCAATATTCTTTACCAGCAACATAGTTCAAATGCATCAATTCTGCTTCAGTTTCCTTATTCAATGTCCAATTTTCACATTCACATGAGTCTATTAAAATACCATGTTTTGAGTTAGGTGCAGCTTAGTTTTAGAACTAAAATGAGAATTTTATTTCTTTATGATTTAGCACTAGTGAGTGGGAAGACAAAAGAACCTAATTTATCCAAGAATATCTCTGCGATAAGAAGTGGCTACAGGGTCTTAAACTTGCAAGCTTAGACCAATTAACTTTAGTTGCTTCCAAAATATGTAATCGAATTTTAAAGCATGAATCTGCTTATTTATGTTTTATATCAGTTTATATATGCTCTATATCTGCTTATATATGAAACTGAGGTTTTACAAAGGAAGCACACTAAAGGAAAACAGATTTAAATGAATTCTGCGTCTGTCCTTAAATCAGCTGATCTCAACCTGTGAGTTGCCAACTCTTTGGGGGTTGAGCGACCCTTTTACAGGGGTCACCTGATTCATAACAAGCAAAATTACAGTTATGAAGTAGCAACAAAAATAATTTTATGGTTGGGGGTTCACCACACATGTGGAGCGTTAGGACAGAGCTATGGCATTCGAAAGGCTGAGAGAATCACAGCCATTTAGGGTTTCTATGGCTATAAAACCTTACAAGAACAGATTGCCTCATCTTTCTTCCATGAGTACTGACATAGTGAATGGTGGATTTGAGCCACTGACCTTGTGGGTTAGCTGTCCAATGCTAATCAGGCACTTATAAAACAGCAATTGCCATTCAATATAGTCCTGGCCTTGAATAAGAAATTAGCATCTCTAGACACAATTATACTCATATTTATGCAACCAGACCTAGGTCTGGTTTTTCCAATAATCAGATAACTGCTATTCATACAAATAAATTTATACTAGATTCTGAAACTCCCTTAGCTAGAAAAGGAGGTAATGATAGCTCTAGAGGTTCATGGCAATATGAAATTAAATGAGATGACAGATGAAATAGTGCTTTGAAAAGAGCAAATATTATATAAATGCAAACCGTGACTGCTAAGCAAAAGGGGTTTTGCTTTGTTTTGTTCTTTGTAACACATACCTTTTATTTTTGATTCTGGTCTCTTTTTGTCTGCTCTCATTGTCTCCCTCCCCTTCTCTTCAACATGGAATTAAAAGCTTAGTGACTACAGTCACTTCTCCCATCAGTAGTCACAGTATGTTTAAGTTGGTTGTTGATTTTCTTTTTAATTTAATTAGAATTTTAATGAAATAATTGCAACTTTACATACTTTGCATGGTGATTTAGAGGATTATGTTTACTTTGAGGATAATTCTTTTTTTGAAGTCTTCGGAGGAGAACTGACAATGAACAAAAATAAATAAAATCATCAAAGCAATTTATTGAGAATGGTAAGAAAGATCATGCTTGGGAAATTCCACTTGAACATCAATCTGTGGGGTGTCCTTAAATATTCTCAACAAAGCTGATACCAAGGCATTCTGACAATAAAATAAAGGTTGGAAAACTCTTGAACTTTCTCTTTTGGTTTCTCTGATCACTTACTCCATGCTCCATATAACCTCTGAGAAAAATGATCATCACCTGTAAATTATATATACACATCTAAATTCAATAATAATAATATATAATGGGTAATATCAATATAGGAGGGGATCCTTCTGTTTTAAAAATAGGTATATATTTTTTATTTCTTAATAACCACCATGCACTAAACCAGTGGGTCTCAACTTTCCAAATGCTGCAACCCTTTAGTACACTTCCTCATGTTGTGGTGACTCCCTAACCATAAAATACATTTCATTGCTACTACATAAATGTAATTTTGCAACTATCATGAATGGGGTGTCTCCTGTGAAAGGAGGGTTCCATCCCCAAAAGGGTCATGACCCACAGGTTGAGAACTGCTGTACTGCATTATTAGGAAGCATCAAAAAGTTTGTGGTAGAAAAAAATGAAAGGAAAACTAAATAGAAATTTTCTAGTGACTTTTAAACCTGCTGTTATATTTCCTTGACTTCTCATAACAACATTATTAGAAATGACGAGTTACCTTTTTGTAGAAAGAAGGCAAAGTGACTCTGAAAAGCAGATCATTGAACAAAATTCTCTGGGCTCTTACACAACAATTAGCAAAGCAAATTTCACTGGTATCCATCAGACACAATTCCCTTTGTCATTGAGTGGATTTTGACTGATAGCTACCCTTTAGGACACAATTGGACATCTTTGATTTTCAAACCTATAAATCTGCATGGGAGCACAAAGACTCACCTCTCTCTCCCGGGGAATGCCTAATAATTCCACATGCTGACTCTGCAGGTAGCAGTCCAGCAAGCACAACACCTACATATCCATAGCTCCTAAAGTGTGCATGGTGGTCCTTCTTGCAGGATAGTATTTGTGCAATGGATGCTGAGGTTGTTTGAGACTACAATGAAGGAAGGTAATCATGATCTGTCAGGATAACATTGTTTGGGGAGCTTCACATTTTACCCCAACTCCCTTGCTTTTTATGCTCAAGCATGCTTCACCTTGACAAGACCTTGTCAACTTCACTTGTCAGTAGTATAAGTTGAGTTTCATGATCGTTATTGTTGTCTATCAGAAATGTTAATGAGTCAGTGGGAAATATGCCTATAACTTTATGAAAATAATCTATTTTAAGTGTTTTTCCATCTTATGAGTTCTTAAAAGCTATGTAGAAACCTTTTATACAACTAAAAAACAGTGTATAGCGTTTAAGGCATCTCTGCAGACTCTTAACACAGATTGAATTTAGTTTTCATGGAAACGAAAGTGGAAAGCAGCTCACATTTGCAAGTTGGACTCCCAATTACAGACTTTGTAATGCAATTTTAAAGTTCAAATCTGGGCAGGCAAAGGATAAAAAAGAAAGGAAAGGTCTTAAAATATTCCTTTTTTGTGCTGTATTTTATGAATGTGGAGATCCCTGTATAACACCAGGGTCCTGGGTTACCTTCAGCTACTTACACTAGAATGCCACTCTTTGTCTAGTGTGTTGTGATTGAATATAGGACATTTTTGTAATGTTCCTTTTCTAATGAGAACAAAATCCCTCCCCAAATTACTATAGCTCACTTAATTGTTTTAAGAAACTTTTAGATCTTGTTTTTATACAGAAGCAACCAAAACTGTGCAACCAAGGTTTAATCAAATGTATCATGTTTATAAAGAGAAGAAAGGTGGATGTTTTGTCTGACCTTCTCGAGGTACACTCTGCTCCAACCAGACCCACTGGCATCACATTGATTGGGACTCTTGGGGATGCTATAGAACAGGAGAGAGCTGTCCTGGCAGGCTCTGCATCTGCAACTCTTAAAGGAAGGAGAAGACCTTGTCTTTTCCCCATGAGGTGACAGGTGGTCTCATATGTTTGACCTTGTAGTAGGCAGCCCAATAAGTAACTGCTATGGAGGAAAATCACCATCAGCATCATCAACTATCCAAGACCAATTTCTACGGAGCTGGTCAGACTCACCCCCACACTCCATCCCTTTTACCTTGGTCAGACAACAAATGCCTTTACCATTGCTCTACTCTTCACCCGGATTTGATAATTCATGGTGGTGGTCATGCAGAACTCATAAACAATGCCCATGATTGGAGAGTTTATTGGGGGAATTTCAGGTGAGAAATGCACCACTGGAAAATACTTATCTCTGGTCGTCTGAGGAACTGAGACAAAGCTCCTCTATCTGTCTTCAGGCAGGTCTGCCCACACGCAGATACACCCATATATGAGTACCCAGTATGAAGATTGTTACCCATGCAATGTCATGCTTCAAACCATAATTTCATTTATGTGTCATTAGAAATAAATATTTCCTGCGGCCCACTGGGATGGAGGTTCAATTCCTGTTCCCAGGAGCAAAGGCTGGGCCTCCTACTCCCACCACCAGGGCAGTGATGCCTGAAAAAAAAAAAAAAGAAAGAAAGAAATATTTCATAATCTATAATTACACATTGTTTTTGTGATTCATCACTATGCTTTTGTGATGTTCTATTTGTAACAATGAAAATGCATCCTGCTTTTCAGATATTTACATGGAGATTCATAACCCTAGCAAAATTATAGTCTGAAGTCCCAAGGAAAATAATTTTATGGTGGGGGGGGGTCACCACATGAGCTGTAAGAAAGGATGGTGGCACGTGGAAGTTCGAGGACCACTGTGTTCAGAGGACAAGGCTATCCCTGTCAAGTCCATTGGTTCTTCCATTTTGTCTATGAAACACGGTTTGCTTTTTAGTTAAACTGTTTCTCTTTGTAATTTCTGCCTTGTGGCACCGGTAAGTTTTGGGGTAGTCCTCTGTTTGGTCTCTGGCAGAAAAGGAGCCACAAATATATATAGGCTCTAGAGATAAAATATATTAAAATTGTTAATACACAGATGATGAATATTGTTTTGAAAGCAGCTGTTTCCTAAGCTAAACATTCTCTTCTTCTTCATTTTCTTCTTTCAACAGGATATGGTATTTATTAAATCACCATGCAGTGGTCTCCAAGCAGCTTGACTACTGTGGATCTTGCCAGGAGTGGAAATAATGGAATCAGCCTCGGGATATGCAGAAAACATACATTTAAAAGATTTCTGAAATCAACATGCATCTTTGTACATTCCTTATCTCAACCATGTGGAAATGAAAAAAATAATCGGCATCACCCCCCCCCCCCCAGCCCCCTGAATGGACGAAGGCAGAGCTATAAGAAAATGTAAAGCCAAAACTAGTTATAAAAGTTCTCTCCTATGTGGGATATTGTTTAAATGAGGTCTGTTTATGTCTGTGTAGAAGAGACTCAGATGAGCGACAAGAGGGGTGGGAGGAGAAGGGGCAGGCATCCAAAAGTCAGGGGTCTAGAGTTCTGTCAGTTTCAGAAAACTCCATGTGCAAGGCTGTGTCGGATTAAAATGAAAACTGAGGTTCTCCGCTCCCATACAGCATGCAACCAGCTCTGGCCAGCCTCTTCTTAGATAGGCACACTCTGGAAGCTAAAGACAACAAAAATCCAGTGAACCTGGAAATTTCTCTCTGAATTTTCTGAGCTCAGGGGAGCACTGCGTGATGGTGCCTCAGTGTGCTTGGTTCTTGCCGACAGATAAAAGGCTTCCTTTCAAATTGCAGTTGCCTGAACAGCACTTTCTCTCACAATATAGTAAATTAACCAGTCAATGAAAGAAGCGCCGGTCCCCCAAACAGCACAGCTCTCCTGTTCAAAGAAGCCCATTGCTCTATTTTGTATCCCAGAGTTCCAATAGAGATTGTGACAACGGGATGATTTTGCTGACCTCACGGAAAACAAAATAACAAAAAGAAAATCATCAGGCTTGTTGTGCAGGATGCCGGCAGATGCTGTGAGTAAAGGCAGCCCAGCGGCGGCCGGCCTTGCTCTGCTCCGGGCGATGTGGAGCTAATCGATATGGGCCTTGTGTCTGCGAATGCCGGAGTCTGAGCGTGAATTCAGCAAACCGCATTAAGGAACGTTCTCCTTCGTTATAGGTCCCCTATTCCTGAAGCTACAAAATATGCTCAGTAAGAGATACAATTAGAGGACTTTAAGTGCCATGCACGTCAGCCTACATTTGTTGCTTTTAAAAATGTAAAGCATGAACAATCCTGGTTGCTTTCCAGTTTTCATGATTGCATAGTGGGATTTTGCATTCACTCTTTCCATTGTGAAATAGATAAAGAGCAGGTTTCTAGGGCGTCTACATGCTACATTTTTCTACGCAGAAGCGGGTTGATGTGGATATTGTTTGAATACATCTTTTGTGTGTTGTCTTAAGAAACTTCAAAAACAAGGAATAAATAAGGTTTACACACACAAAACCAAACCAAAACAAAGCCCCCTGCCATCCACATAATTTTGACTCATCTCAAATCTGTGCTTCTAAAATGGGGGCTTGAGAAGTGTATGGGATATGAACATATAATAATAATTTCCATGATCCTTTTGCTGGCTCTCTATGATGTTTTTCTTTTATCAGCAAGAGTTGGCACTGGAATTCAAGTCTAAGGATTGGGATTTCAGAATTTATCTGAATAGACTTCTGATGAGTACAGCTGGAAAGCTTTAGAAGTCAGTTCTATGGCTCCTTCCGTGGAGATTCTGGTGGAGCTGAGTGAATCTAAAATGGACTCCTAAAATAATCGTAGGTCCTCAACAATATTATTAGTAAATATATGAAGCCGTAAGGATCTCATGCATTCTTGGAATGAATGTAGGTTGATTCAGCACTCAAGAAACATAGCTTGACATCAGCTAATTCATTTGAAGATACACATATTCTGGATTCCAGCAAAGCAAACTACTGGATTCACACTCTCAAGACACTAGTGACAGGCTGTTGTACAATGCCATGTGGATCGTTCACAGTGACCCCGACCTGAAAAGGACCGAGCTGTCACCCAGCAGGAACGAATAAGGGGAGATGCCACAGTACTATATGGGAGTTACACAATAGCTGAAAGGAAAACCCATGACTGCTCTACAAGCCTGAATCTCAATACCATAATATTCAGGAAATGAAATGGGAAACACCTTTCAGAATTACATTCACCAAAGAGCCAAGCTGTTTCCAACACAAAGAAACCCTTCAGGACTGAGCAGAACTGCCCTCTAGAGTTTCCAGGACAGTCAGTTTCACAGAAGCACAGTGCCACCTCTTTCTCCCTCAGATAGGCTGCTGGGGGGTGGGGTGGGGGGCGGGGCTTGTATCCAGCTACCTAAGGGAGCGCTGCACCACCAGGGGGTCCCAGAGCAGGGTCAAGCTTAGCTAAAACTCATTATGTTATTGATCTAGATCTAGATATATGAATATCCTAACACATGGAATGTGGTTCCCTTAACCGGGGGCAATCGACGGCTCACTCTACTTGATTTCACAGCTTTTAAAGTGAGGCTTTCTTCTTTCTGTTTATCAGCTTGCAGCCTTCTCTTTAGTTCTTGTTCCCCACCACGAACCATATTCAGCCAGTACAAACACACACGACTGAATGCTAATGTTGTCTTTCTCAGTCTTATTATACACAGCCCATCACCTGATTCACCTGCCAGAGAATGAAAGGTAATGCTGGATCCCACTATGTGAAATCACACCAAAGAGCACTTTCAGATCAAATAAACAAAACACCCACCACTTCAGCCTGAAATCTGTGCCAGCCTCCAAATAGCCTGTCTGAATTTCAGCGTCTCCTCACTGTCTGGGAAATGTTGAATCAATATGAAATCTATCACACGTTCTGCCCCCCTTTCTCTCTTTTAAGAACGCGGTAAAAGTAGTAGGAAAAGCTAAAGTACTTTCCTTTTAAAAGTGAGCAGACACGATGTTATCTCCTGGCTGGGGCTGATTAACACGCTGGGGAAGAAATGTGTGAAATGAGCATTCAAGACTGTTTCCATGGCTGCCAAGCTCGTTGTGTACAACAAAAGTAAGGTAGCCTCAGAAGGTCCCTCGGCCCTGGAGTTCAGCACGATTGAAGGCTGCAAATGAGAAGGAGGGCTATTCCTTGCAAAAGCGGTCCATGTAACACAGTCTTTTTGCAGCCTCATCAAAGAACAAAAGCTACAAAAACAATCTAACTCTTATTTTTATTATTTTAATGTGTGACAATACTGCGATTCTTTTGTGGAGTACAATTTTACAGAGAACTTCATGGGAGAAGGAGAAAAATAGCTTTCACTGGGCGCATTCTCCATTCTCGGAGCTAGGAATCACACCATTCTTGTTTGTTTGTTTGTTTGTTCGTTTTGTAGGCATCACTGCCTCTCGTGGTCATGGGCGCTACCCAGAGCCGCTGCTGGATTTGAACCCTGGAGCCTGCGGGCCAGAGTCCTGCACTCAACCACTTATGCCACCGGGGCTCAGCCCTACACCGTTCTTTTATAGGCAAACACAAATGTCCTTCTCTTATTTGAATGGATGGATAAGACATTAAGCTTAAAAGAGATCGAAATATCTTTCCTAAGATAGACATCTGAGCGGTTTTCTGTTTTAATCCCATATCTTCTACTATATTACAAATTGGTGTCACGCAATTAACAACTGTGATCCATTATATAGAATTATCTGACACAACATGTTGCTTGCAGTATGGTATTTTACATAAGGATCTTTTTCATACCTGTGACCTTTTGGTGTAGGCTTAATTTTGAATGTTTATCCTATTATCAGAAAAAGCTATGCTTCTTTTGAATCACTGCTTTCCATTGTTATAGGAGGTCTGTAGGTTTATAAGTCATCATGTAACTTTCTTTGCAGGGCCCCTCAGAATTATTAGGGCAGAATTAGGATGTGGATCATAGTCTTTTCCCAAGAAGCCATCCAATTACCTGTAGCCTCTTTATGCATTTATTTAGTGGTTATCATCTGCTTCAATTGCAATACCTGTTATGGTGTATATATATCTCAGAAACAAGACCTGGTATGAATAATAATTATTTCCTTTAAACGCAAATTTCATATTTTCTCTCTTTATAAATTGCACAGTTTTAGAGAGCCTTCCTTTTTACAGCTTTGATTTCTTCTTTAATATCACTTTTAAAGATGTCTAATATGTTGAACTATAGAGATGTCTGCAAGGGACAAATAAAAATCCATTCTGTCTTGTTATATCTTTGTCAGAAGAATGAATTTGGCCCTGTCTCAAACTGACCTCTGGAATGTTATGCTTTGACAGACACCCTCGCCTTCACCTGTCAGGCAATCCTGGAAATAAGAGATGAAAAACACCTAGTAAATCACTCAGGATGCACCTATATTACAGAAGAGAAATCAAATGCAGGATTGATAGATAGTGATTCTGCTTTCCTCATGGAGAAATCCAAGGGTAATTTAAAAACACTTGTTCTTTATATTTTGGGTAAGTCATGGACACATCACCCTGAGTACATATAAATTTGAACCCCAGTCAAAAGCCTCTCTCTCCTCTTGTTCATTTTTATCACCTCTTCATCATATTCAATGGGCTGTGCAGAAAATATGCAATCTATAGTTCAGTTTCAAGATAACGTCTAGGATTAAGTAAACCATCCTGGAATCCCACAAAGATGTGAGACTTGTTTCATCACAGAATAATGGAAATTTTTATTTGTATCCCTAATATCAGTATGCCTTAGCTATCACGTGGACCAGACATAGATATCCTGTAAGTAGAGACATCAATAGATTGTAAGCAAGTTTTCTGTGTCACCCAAAAATCTCTCTTTTGTTTTATTTTCAAGTATTTCTAGTCCTTTTCCATGTCTACCACCCACTGTTCTCATTCCCCTTTTCATTGCAATGTAACACTGCCAGGAAAGGAAGAACTATACAAAAAGAAATAGGAAGATTCTTTTTTAGATCAAACTTTTGTCTTGGATACCTCATAAAATGGACCACTCTCAAGTTCCCGAACACTTCACTGTGCTGATGCAAAAGCTGTATGTGGAACAAAAAGCACTTCTTTGAAAAGAGTGATAGAATATTCTATGGCTTAAATCAGGAAAGGAGTGTATCACGTTTGCATTATGTCATCATGCTTATTCAATTTGTCGACAGAAAAATGTATGCCAAGCTCTTTGCATACAGCAGAAATAAGGTAGTCTCAGAAGTTACCTCAGCCCTAGAGTGCAGCATGATTGATTGTTGTAAATGCAGAAGGATGGATATTCATTGAAAAAGGTGGAATTATTTCTGGCAAATGTGAGTCAACATATCTTAATAATTTTGTAATGTTACCAACAAAATTAGGCTAACAACCAATTTTATTTTTCATGCACAATACTGCAATGTTATACCACAAAGACAATGTAAAGAAAAATAATTTCCTTACATAAAAATATGTAAAGAAAAGCATGTGAGATTCTGGAATATGTAGAGAAGAAGGTGGTATCCAGCTTGGAGAAAGGCTTAGAAAAATGTGTGACTTATAGATGACACAAATTTGCTTACTTGAAGCAAGAAGGACTTGAAGCACTCTCAGATAGAGACCAAAGACTGTAGTCCACAGTATGGATTGCACATAATGTAAAGAAAACAAAGAGCCACTTCACCAGATCACTAGGAAACACACGGTAAAGAGAAATAATGTATTGATATTGTTAAGGATCATTTTGTTAGATCCACAATCAGTGCTCATGCAAACAGCAGTCAAAAAATCCAAAGACATTATGCACTTGACAACTCTGTTGTACAACATCTCTTTAATGCTGCAGAGCAAGGAGGTCACTATCAGCAAAAAGGTATACTTGACTCAATCCTTTGGAATTTTCAGTCACCTCAGATGCATGTGAAAGTTAGATGATGAAGATAAAACACAATAGAGTAGAACTTCAGACCTCGACACTAATCCTTCTTAGAAAGAGCATTAAAATGTGATACAGTCAAGTTCAGAATCAATTTTTTCCCATAAGAAATAACTAAAAGTGGATTGATCCATTCTCATCCGCCAAGTTTTTACCCTACTCATGCCTTTTTATGCAAAACATTCCTCAGAAATTTCAGAGTACGTTCAGTGTTAAATAATGTCATTTAAATAGGAAACACAAAGGTTTAAATGATTTTACCAATTATAGTATGACCCCATACCTTGACATTAATAAGAATCTCAATCTCTGGGCATGGAAACGGAGGTATGGAGAAAGAGTCCTTGTTTGGAAGGGGGAGCCCCTTCCATAAAACCAGTTGATAGCTGCTTTTCAGGGGTGTTTTTTCTACCTTCTTTGCCTTTTTTCACTAGGACCTGGATGCTTTCTATAAAAACATATATGTCTAATGTGGTCTGCTGTTGGAATTACCTTCACTTTAGGGCTTACTAAATTATCACCAAATATACTGATAACATGATTAACCAGTGCCTTATCATGATGACTGTTTGTAAAAGACTCTTTCTTAGGGCCCATGCTTTCTATATAAAAACAGTACAAAAACTATAAAAGATAAGAAAATGATAGCAAAACGCTTAGAACATAGCCACAAAAAAGTTTAAACAATTCCTACTAACAATGCCAACTAAGAACGAGTGACTGAAACACAAATTGCTTTTATTTACAGAATTCATGTGTGTTGGGTCAGATCCTGATATTATGTTTGAGTTCTGATGTAAAATTTTATCAACACTTAGCTTCAAAATCTGATTATGTAGAATTATGTAGATGTGGTCAAGTAACAGGGTTCTTCCGTAGAAGAATTGATGCACTTGAATTTTGATGTTGGCAAGAAAGATTGAAAATGTCATGGAATTTCAGAAGAACAAACATACCCATCTTTGAAGAAGTACAACCAAAACACTGTTTAGACTTGATCAGAAGAATCCAATTTCTCGATGATATGGTACATCCATGATAAGGGACATGCTCAGTGGGAAAAGGGGAAGACCCTTAATGAGCTGGATTGAGAGAGTGGCGGCAATAATGGGCTCAAACAGAACACTTGTGAGGATGACTTCAGAGCAGGCATATTTAATATGTTGCACATAATGTCATTATGAGTCGAAACAGACTCAAAGGCAGCCAAGAAGGACAACCGCAGCAAGTCTGCAGTGTCCACTCAGAGCACCAAGGAGTGTTCGCATAGCTGTGAATTTCACTCAGTACTTTTATAACAATAATGCACTCAAGCAATTGCTGTTTCAGCCTCAATATGTCAGAGGAGTTTCAACATCACATCAGTATCTATGTCAGTTTAGAGATAGGCTGAAGCAAAGTATTTGAGGTCAAGACAAAAGTGAAGATGAAACAGCCGCAATGTTGAAAAATAAGGGAGAACAAACAGAAACATAAAAATAGCTCACATAAACCACTGCTTATTGGAAATGCAAAACTACTCACATGCATATGTTGGCATAGGTCAATAGATCTGCTCAGTTGGGATGTAGAAAATAACAGACCTGGCATGTTTCGCATTTAAAATATGAAAATGTATATACCTGTGAGCACAGACAGTCTTCTTTCTCATCTATCTCTGCCTCTGTCAGAGAGTTGATAATTACAGAGAGTAAGATGCAATACATATCTCTCACAAAACAACATATAACAAAGCATTTATCGGGAAGAGAGAGAAATATACACAGGCAATCATTATTTATAATTGTGGAAGACTATATATATATATGCACACATATATAATACATATTACAAGAGGTGTTGAAACTCATTTGGTCATAAAAAAGCTTTCTTCCATTCTCCCAAGAAGGTGGTTTCTGCTATGTAAAACCCGAAAAGGACTGCTATCACAGCATTTGATTCATTAATAGATCACACCATCATTCGAAGTAGCAGTGAGTTCAGGAATGAGCTCAACTAGTGAGGCACATCAAATTTCTTTATTGCCAGCTTTTCATGAATCAGAAATTCTCCTTTGGGAGGGACAGTCATTGGTATTTTGATAAGGGGCCTGGCCATCCCCGCTTTCTCTCCTTTCATGTAAAGTGGCACAGCCAGTTGCTAATTATTCTGTCACTAGGTGTAACTAATGCTCATCATGGCTGTTAGATGCTGATTGCCTCTGAGTCTCCCCTCAATGTCATGTCAGGCAAAATTACAGTGGCAATGTAGCAAAACTAATTAGGCTATGCTGACCTTAGCGGTGGGCAGTTCTCATCGATCTCAGCCCAAGCTTGTTAGAATTTTGAAAAATGAAAACAAAGTAGAAAAACATTTCTACATCCTACCAGCACTTTCTAATCACCTACTTACTCCTAAGTGACATGAAATTAATGAATCCTTGAGCAAAGAGGGGCAACATTTAGAAAAGAACAGAAACATTCTTTGAGATGCATTTTTAATTAGATGTGGAGCTCCCATTTAATTATATATGTTGTAGTCTTTAAAAAATATCTTATTCATTGAAGTGGAATAATTTCAATACAAATGCCTTTTTTT
>PVJH01020400.1:0-40792 GCA_004026705.1 Nesogale talazaci | reverse complement strand
CGGGGGGAGGGGGGGGGAAGGTGCAATCATAAAAACAGCTAACAACTAGTGCGTTCATGATGTGCCTGGGAGATGATAAAGGAGCTAATGTTAAACAAGGACTCGTGGATTCGTGCAGTAAGAGCTTTGCATCCATTCTGATTTCATTTGAGATCCATGCTATCAGGCCACCTCTGGGAAATGAGTAACAGAGTTCAGAAGCTCAGCCAAGTGCCCTCAGCTCCCTCAGCCAGCAAGCACTGGAGTCAGATGAAGTCGAGGTGGTTGGTACCAGAATCGGCTCTTCAGTCTGGCCCATCCTGGGTTCTGGGGAAGCCACAAATAAACCATATATTGTTGTCAGGGGGTGGGGAAGGAGTTATAAACATAGGCTACCCTTCCGGTTCCCACTCACCCTTCTCACTCCAGCTAAGCTTCCAGGTTTCTGTGCCTCTTTGTCCTGGGGACATAGACTCTGAGGGCTGGGATGATCTGGAGTTTTCTTAAATACAAGTGTGGCCAAGGAGCAAAGGGAAAGAATGGCTCTGCTCTGAGGAGGCTGTCAATGATACCAATGCTCAGAGCAAACTTTCAGCCCAAGAACCAGTGGCTGCATGTCTGAGACTGGCCAAAGGTACAGGTTATTCCTTTGTTCTGGGCCCCATGCCAGCAGCTGCTGTGGGGCTCTGTCTGTGTGGTTGGCTGGCCCCCAGCTCAGACCTTCCATTGCTCTCAGAAGGAGGGCTGTTTCCCCAGGTCTGGCCTGACGAGTTCAACCTAGAATATTGGGAATCATATGAGGGATGGAGACTACGACAGGCCATATTTATGCCCCCCAAGTTCCAGACCCCTCTCTTTTGAAAAGCTTCCAGGAGCCCCAACTTCGGCTCCCACAGGGTCCTGAGTTGCCTCGACCTCACTAACTTCCTGCAGTTGCCTTGTGATCACCTGCTCTTTGCCTGCCGCGTATTCAGGCCTCATTCCAATTTGGACATCCGGTCACTCCATAAAGCTTAAACCAGAATAGATGTCCACTTAAAGTTGGAGGGAGGAAACAGAGGAAGAAAGAAAGGAAGGCATTAAAGAGGAGACAGCTGACCAAGATAAGAACAATTCATTTGATCTTGGTTTCTAATCAGCCTAAATTGGAATCCAATTCCAGTTATCCTAATGACCTAATTCCTAGATGGTCAAAAGACTTGATCCCCTTCCTCCAAGGGGCACTGAGATCAGGATGTGCTGGGAGTCTTCAAGTTCTTACTGACCTGTTGCTCTCTCCAGTTTCATGAACCCAATTTACTTCATCAGACAGTTTTCCCTCACCACACACATTGTGTTCGTCCAAGTAGACTAGAGAAACAAATTCATAGAAACACTCATATGTGTATAAGCAAGAGCTTCATAGACACGAACAACTGAATAGTGAGAATACATCCTAACTCAGTCCAGATCAAGTCCCTAAGTCCAGTATGTCTGATACCAATCTATGAATGTCTTCAGACTCATGAAACACATGCAATGGTGCCAAATGCAGGAAGATCACAGGCCAGTCGGTGGAAAGTCTTAGCATAGCAAAACTCCACGTGTCATCTCAACAGGAATGTCTGGCAGACAGTGTATATGTCCTGCTCTAGCAAGCCATCTATCCACTTAGTGCCTCTGAATGAGGTCATCAAGCTGCGACCTGATTCAAAGGCTAAACTCCACCCCTTCACTCTTAAGTCTCAAATTGAGAACTGATTATGTAACTATCAAACACACCAATGGTCGTGGATTCATATATGACTGAAGTTTCCAAAAGTTTTCCTGAGAAAGATATCTTTTTTAAAATTAATTAGTTTACTTTTAACAGTTTCACCAGCTGAAATTCACACAGAAAACATTTTATTAGTTCAATCACATTCATATAAGTTGTGCAACCATCACCACTATCAATTCCTGGCTAGTTCTTCTTTGTACTTGTTATCATCAATTCTCACCCACCTCCCCTGCCAGATCCCTTTGAAACTATGAATCCAATTGTTGTCTCTAGAGATTTACCTATCCTGTTTCATACACAGAAAAACATAGAAAATCCAAACAAAACACAGTCCAACAATAATGACAGACTGAAACAGAGGAAAATCTGAATCACAATCTAGAAAATATTAAAAGCTGGAGCAACTATACGTTGGGTCAAGAAGGAGATCAACTGACACAAGTGCCACCTTTGAAACTGACTACAACTGCAGTCATTCACCCTATAGTGCACTCTGTGTGGTAACAAGGACTTTCTCATGCCTGGTCCACAGTCAGAGGGAGTCACAGGAAGCTTAATCCACATAGGGAACCTGTAAGCCTTCACAGTCATCCGTAGTCTTCTGCAAACTCGGTACTCAGCACGTGGGCTCAATTCTCGGCTCACATGTGCTTCTTTCGGGTGGACTTAGCTGATTCCTCATTTAGATGACAGCTTATTTTAAAACAAGACGTTAAGACCCTAAATGTTATCTTTCTGCTAGCTGGTACCATCTGCTTTTTTCACCATGCTTTGCTATAGCACCCACATTCAGTGATCACTTCTTGGGAGCAAGCATTGAACAGGGCCATGTCATAAGAACGAACTGTTCTTAGATTAAGGTTACAGTTAAGCGCCTTCTCAAACCACATCTATGGTTTTTAGATGTGCTTGGTTCACTTAAAAGACATCATTATTATTTTGTTGAAGGATGGTATAAATTATCCCCATGGGACATATATGGTAATCGTTCTAGTAATATTACCATTAATTTACCAGTCAGTGGTGTCAAATTTAAACACCGTCAAGAAAAAGAAGGTATACATGGATAAGACTTCTTTTAGACCAAAATGCATGGATTCTTGATAGATATTGAATAATAATTTAGTTGACTGAACACCACACAATGAGGGTTGGAGAGAGGGCAAAATTTTCAACAGGATAGAACTGGTCTAAAGATGACATAAAAAGTGATCATGGGGATCTTTGCATGTGTTTGTTAGCCATTTGAATGTCATCGATGGTGAATGGTCTGTTCAGGTCTTTTGACCATTTTTTAATTGAATCATCTGTTATTTTCTTATTAAGGTATTTCAGAATTCTATAGCATTTGGTAATAGGACCCTTGTCCACTGTGTGATTGTTAAAGAATTTTTCCCCAATCTATGAGCTCTTATTTTACTCTATTGATGAAGTCTTTTGATGGGCAGAAGTGTTTTATTTTTAGTAGGTCCCAGTCATCTATTTTGTCATCCATTATGTGTGCATCCTTTATTATAGTTGGTAGTCTGTGTGTGCTGTGCAATAGGGCCCTTAAGAGTGTCCCAAACTTTTCATTGGGGATCCTTATAGCTTTGGCATTTATATTTAGGTCTCTAGTCCATATTGAGTTTGTTTTTGTGCAAGGGTCCTGTTTCATTCTTTGGCTATGGAGATCTAGATTTTTAAGGTAAATTAGATCCATTTCATTCTCCTGCATATGGAGATCTAATTTTTCCAAGGTAATTTATGGAAGAGGCTATCCCTACCCCCATTTTAGTGTTTTTTGGGCCTTTGTAAAAAATCAGTAGTCTGTCGGTGGATGCATTTACATGTAGGTGTTCTGTTCTACTCATCTGTGTATCTGTCATTGCACCAGTGCCAGGTTGTTTTGACTATGGTGGCTACAAAGTAAGTTTTAGAAGTCAGATAGAGAAGTCTCCTACCTGGTTCTTATATTTAAGGAGTTCATTGCTTATTCTAGGACTCTTCACTCTCCATATAAAGTTGGTAAGGTCCCAACTAATTATAACTCCTTCCAATTTCCTCCCAGGTGGCTTCCTTTTCATTCCAGTTCATCCCATGCCATTTTTTCTCTAGGAGCACTGTCATTAATCTTCCAGCCCTGAGTCCCACCCTCTTACAAGTCAGGTGTGTTAGTCTGCATAGAGTAGAGAGACACAAATAGATGGACACACATGTGTATAAAAGAGAGACTTATACACAACAGCAATTGAACATTGAGAAAACTTCCCAACCAAGCCCAGATCAAGTCCATAAGTCCAATATTATTCCATATGTCCGAAAGCGATCTATAAAGTCCTCTTCAGGCTCATGAAACACATGCAATGATGCTGAATGTAGAAGACCACAGGTCAGTGGGGAGAAAGTCTTTACATCCAGTGGCATTGGAAACATCTCAGTACTGGCAGGGGTCTCCATGGTTACATTAGCACCCTGGGCTGTCTCAGGGTGGGTCCGTGTCTTGTCAGCTGCGATGTCTCCCAAGGTGTGAGCAGAGAGTCTCTCACCTCCAAGGAGGAAGTACCAAATTTTTCCAGAATTCTCAGGAGACGGCCATGCCCACACAGAGGTCTCGTTGGCTAGGGTCTGGTTGACAAGCTAGATGCCACCCCTACACAATTAATACTCAAACTGACAAACTGTTATCTATCTACCACATCAATCTATAAATTCCTCTTCAGACTCATGAAACACATGCAATGACATCAAATGCAAGAAGGTCACAGACTAGTGGGTGAAACGTCTTGTGGCTTCAGTGGCAAAGGAAGCATCTCAATGCTGGAAGGAGTCTCCACACGGCCCCTTCAGCTCCAGGGCTCTAGTGTGGCTCCATGTGTCTTCTCAACAAGCACGTCTCGCAGAGAGTGAGTCTGTGTCCTGTCTCCAGCAGGCTATGTATCTCCTCAGAGCCTCCAAATGAGGCCCTGAAGCTGCAACCTAATTCACAGGCTAACCTCCACCCCATTCACTCTTAAGTCTCAAATTGACAATAGATTATGTAACTACCACGTCAACACACTACAATCAGAATGGTTCTCTCAGACGATGGTGTGACATTGCACTGTCCTCCTCCTCCAGAACAAAGCCAACACCCCCAGCCCTAATCATTGCAACCCAATGCCTTCCTCTCTTCCAATCCAATCACTTCTCTCCAGTCACACTAGCCAACTAGTTATTCCTCCATCCTCTTTGCTTCTTCCAGCCTTTGTACACACGGTACCTTTTGCCTGAAATGGCTTTTCCCCTTCTTTGACGAGGAAATTTCTCTTCATTTCTGTGGAAGTCACTGATCTGCGTCAATTTCATCACGGGGAGTGTAGCCTGTCGATCGGGAGACCTCTGTGTGGGCATGGCTTTCTCCTGAGAATTCTGGGAAGGCTCGCAGTATTTCCCAATTGGCAGTGAGAGACCATTGACTCGGTTCCTTAGAGACTACTGACAAGATGAGATGACATCATGCTGATAGCTCCCGATTCCTGGAGACTAGAAGAGCCAGGAGAAGCCACATGGGCTTTACACTGATGGAAGCAAATCTCTGGGGCTGGAAAAGCCATGTGGAGACTCCTGCCAGTGCTGAGATGCTTGGGAGGCCACAAGGAGACCCCTACCAGAGCTGAGATACTTCTACTACCAATGGATACTGCTGATGGACCCTGAGCCCTGGAAATGAGGAGCCATGGAGAAACCTCTGCCAGCACTGGGATGCTTCTACCACCACTGGATACATAAGACTCTGTGTCTACTTCCCTGTGTTGGCCTGGTGTCATTGCACATGCTTCATGAGTTGGAAGGAGACTTCATAGATTGATATCAGACATATGGGCTAATATTGGACTTATGACGCTGGACTAGACTGGGCTGGGATGCTTTCTCAATGTTCCATTCCTCTTGTATATAAACCTTTCTCTTATACCCATATGCATGTTTATGAAATTGTTTCTCTAGTCTACCCGGACTAACACAATTTCTTTTTTCTTAATTTTTTTCCTGCTGCAAGAGTAGAACTTTCCTGGCAAGAGTAGAACTAAATTTATTTTTTAATTGTAATTATTTTAGATGCTGTATCTTTTTTAAAAAAAAAAGGCTAAGTCTTCTCAGAAGATTCTATCCAGGTTTAAAATAAAGTCCTTCCGGGGCAGTCCCTGAGATTTATCAAATGGTGTTTGATTTGGATCTTATTTATTTCTAATTACCTAGTAATGTCCACATTCAGCAAGAACTTTCCTTGGAGAGAAATCCTGAACCACTGCACATGGGTCCATTCCAGTTGAGTAGGAGACTGGTTTGAGGTCTTTGTCTGGTCCTGGGCAACAGCTCAATATCTTAAGCAGCCCATTTAGAGTTTATACTACTCACAGCTTTCTCCTCATTTGGCAATTAAATAAGCTAAGACATGCAAGCTCCCCTGTTGGGGCGGCAAAGTAGCCTCTGCCCTGCAGGAGTCAATGTGTTCGTTTTGATCAACATCCCCTCCACTGAGAGTAGCGATTCCTCTTGCCCAATGCAGTGGGACTTGAAATCTCATGGGAATATGGAATCTATTCATTTCTTTTTAAAAAAACTTCTCACTCTACCCTCTCATGGCAGAATTTTTAAAGGATGTATTATAACCTACATCACACTGCATTATAATTATCCATTTATAGTGTCTTTCTCACCCACTAGAAGATGAACACCTTGAATTCAAGCTCTGCCTGCTCCTCTGTGCTTTGGTAGGCAAAGGGGTTGGTGAGACAGAGTCTTAGTCTGGGTTCTCTAGAGAAGTAAAGTCAGTGAGTCATATATATATACACACATATATATATACACACACATATATATATGGAGGGGGGCTTGCAAACATTTGTGAAAAAAATGTTATTCTCTTTCAATCCCGTTTTTCCATGAATTTTTTGAAGTTCGTTTATGTGAGTGTGTGTGTGTGTAGAAAGAGAGGAACTTATTTCAAAGAAATGTCTTGTGCTAAATAGCAATACCAGGAGGGGAAGGGGGAGGTGGGGGAGGAAAGGGGAACTGATCACAATGATCTACATATACCTTCCCCCCTCCACCCGAGGACGGACAACAGAAAAATGGGTGAGAGGATACATCAAACAGTGTAAGGCATGAAAAAATAATAATTTATAAATTATCAAGGGTTCATGAGGGAGGGAGGAGAGGGGAGGGAAAGGGAAAAAATGAAGAGCTGATACCAAAGGCTTACGAAGAAAAAAAAATGTTTTCAGAATGATGATGGCAGCAAATGTACAATTGTTTGACACAGTGGATGGATATATGAATTGTGATAAGAGTTGTACAAGTCCCCAATAAAATGATGTTTTAAAAGAAAAGAAAGAAAGAAAAGCCTTTTAAAAAGGAAGAAAGAAGTGTCTCATGCCATTGTGGAGCCTGGCAAGCGCCAAATCCATGGGTCAGACAGCACGTGGGAGCCTTTTCCTGACTCGTGTCAGTGCTTTTGTAAGGACAGACAAAACCCAAGTCAGCACACCCAAAGGCAGTTATGCTGGCTCTTAGGGCTGTGGGAACTGACAAACCCTAGAATCTGCACAGCAGGCAGCAGACTGCCGGCTCACATGTCAAACACTGGAGGTCAGGTGATAATAAGTCAGGTGCAGAATTGGAAAAGGGTAAGCTTTTCCAGAACATCCATTCCTATTGGACGCAGCCACACCCCCAGAACACTCCTCTTTCCAAGTATCGGCTGCTCACGTATGGACACAAAAGGGAGGATGCAGCCTTAATATCTGCCAAACTACAGAGTATCATGGCCTAGGCATGTTGGCACATGACTTTAACCATCATAACAGTGTGCGGGATCTTGAGTGCCTGTTGTAGGGAAGAAAGGAAGAAATAAGGAAGAGAGAAAAGAAAAAATTGCCTCAATTGCATAAACGTCTGGTAAAGTTTTTATCTGCTCATTTGGTTGTCCAGAATTCTTGAAGACGTTTCATGAGTGGTTTCAATGGGAGGGGTCAGGAAATTCTTCTGGATATTTGATACTTCTTGATACCCAATAAGTCCCATTTCCAGAAGACTAATGAAACAACAGTATAGAGAAACAGAGAATCGATTGAGCCCTTAGTGTCAGCTCCTCTTCCCCCACCCTTGTGGCCCCTTGATAAATTACAAATTTGTATTATTTTCACATCTTACACCAACTGCTATCTCCCATCCCCAATGGCTTCATCCCCCCGGGGCAGGGGGAGGGATGTGGTTATGTGGCTCTCATCCCAATAGGTTCCCCGTTCCTCCCCTCTCTCTCCACCTTCCTCCTGCCCTCCTGTTATCACTCGTCCCATTCCTGGATTCCATGTGTCATGAGCTGTGTGTCTTACCTGTACCTGCATGCACCCATTTTAAAACCCTGCGCTAAACAAAATTTACCCTTGATTCTTGACAAGACTAGATCAAAGGAATTCACAGCAGAAAGAGTGTCATGGGCTGTCTGAGAAACTAAGGGGCCTTCCCCTAAAACCCTGGGCATGAACTTGGTAGTAGTTCACCGTTGGTTCTTAAGCAGTATCTGTCTCACAGGCACAAGAAGAAATGACATTTGCAAAGCACATACCAAGATGGGCCAAACTGTGGAGTGAGAAGATCTCATCTTACCCTCTCAGGAAGAAATCAGGGAAGTGAAATAATTTGTCTAAGAACACACAACCAGCGGTGACAAAGCCAGAACTGGAACCCAGAACTTTCTGAGTTCTCACACTTATCAGCCCCTTATGAGCTCTTAACATTGCATCCCATGTTTTTAAGTTCAGTACATAATAAATTCTTCCTTGACCCTAAGATGTGTATCCCTCAGGCCACTCGGGTTGCTTTGTAGAGCCAGCACAGCATCTTGGATATGGCAAGTGCTGAGTAAACTTCTCTTGCCGGCCTGATGTGGGAACTAAAATCAAACCAAATCCACTGGCACCAAGCGGATTCTGACCCATGGCAGCCTGTAGAGGGTTTCAGAAGCACAGAGCCTTGCCTTTCTCATGCAGAGTGGCTGCTGGGTTTAAACCATTCACCTGTTGGTTCGTAGCTCAACAGTGCCACCAGGACTACTTCTTCTTCTTGTTGTTGTTGTTTTTTTCAATTGATCACTTTATTGGGAGCTCATACAGATATTTTAACAATCCACAAATCAATGGTATCAAGCGAACTTGTACAAACGCTGCCATCATCCTTTTCAAAACATTTTCTTGTTACCTGAGCCCCTTGAGAGCAACCCCTCTGACTTCTTAATGATGAGGGAGATGAGGGGACGCTCAAGACCGGGGGATGGGAAACTTACCGCCACTTCCGGTTTCAGCCACTCCTTAGCTTTGTGCTGTCCTTTCTGCCACACAGTCTCCAAACCTGTGATCAGGCCTAGTCTTCCATGGCACATCCAAATGGACCATCAGCTGCATTGAGCACTTGCGGTGTGCCTGTCACCCCGGGTCATCTAAACCCATGTAAGACTGTAGGATCGCTCTTACCTAGAAGGAAAAGAAACCGCTTTGAGTTCAGCTGTTTCACATGTGCTCATTTTGTATAAACTTTTTTTTTTTTTCAAAGACTCTGTGCCAATTTTGCCACTATTTGCAAGAATATAAAGCAGGGGTGGAGGGCAGGCTTGGCATATGTTGCTTGAGGTGAATTTTTTTTATTGTTGGCACACAAATCTTTCCATCGCTATTGCTTATTGAATCTTTTGTGTTTTTATGTTAGAATAAAAAATCTGGGAACGGGCCAAAGATATCTAAGAATGACTTGGTCTTCAGGGATATCTAGATGTAATGTGGAAATTGGCCTGGAACTGTAATGCAACCTCCTCTGGTTGTACTTTAGTCTTTTATAGCGGACTCGTGTGCAGCCCGCTCAGACAGTAGTGCGGGGGCTACATGGCTCTTTCTGGGTGGGAATTTTTATGCCATGAGGCAAATCCTTGAGAATCATTTTGGTATATTTGAGGAAGTAAAATTCAGATTTTCAAAGAATGTACCCGAGGGCCTCTAAGAAATTGAAGGGAGGTACGGTAATAGAGTTAACAGTGGATTGAGTGAAAAGGGAAACAAATGTCAAAGTGAAAGGAAACAGACGGAGAGGAGGCTGTTTCCGCGGAGGAAAATGATGGGGGTTTTGGACGAGGCCTTGTGCGCCTGTGTCTGTCTACATTCAGCCTTTGATTGTCATCTTCCTTAGGTATTTGAGGATTCTATCTGGGATATTAAGAGTGCCTTCCCCAAATCTGAGCTTCAACCTGAGAGCAAATTACAGTGACGCACCTCGTGTACACACACAGAGAGTTATGCTCAGAATGGCACATTCTACAGCCTCATGGTACAGAGGTGTTGAGCTCAAAAGAGATGAGATTTCGAGTTTAAGAATCCAGCACAGGGAGTTGCTCCTCCTTCCTGGAATGTGGACCTTTTCTCATTGACCTGGTTAGAGCGCTCCTTGTGACCCTTGATAATGCACTGAACTGTGATGGAAGGTAGGGAGATGGGAAGCCACGTCATGAGAAAGTGTAAACTGAGAGGAAATGACCCAACCATTGAAACACCCCGAGAGCCGTACAGTCCGACCTACCTTTAGACAACGGAGGATCCGCTAAAATAGCAAACCCACCAAAGGCAAAAGCCAATTAATAGAATCTCATAGAAATTAGAAACTTTTGTTCATCAAAAGTCTTGATCAAAAAGGTGAAATGACAAGCTACCACCTCAGAGAAAGTCTTCGGAAACCATATATCGAACAAGACTCTAATAATCAATCTACAGGTGTGCGCATGTAGGTGCATCTGTGTAAAACTTCAAGAACCTAACAACAAAGAGACCCCAATCACACAATAGGCAATAGATATGAATAGACTTTTCCCCAGAGAGGACATGCAAAAGACCACCAAACACATAGCCAGGCGTTGGGCCTGCACAGCCATTGAATTAAAACCACGGTGAGAAGCCACTTCACACCCACTCCGATGACAACAGGAGGCCTGCTGGGGAAGTGGGTGATGCACTGAGCTGCCAAGGTAGAGGTCAGCGGGCTCCAGGGGAGAAGGATGGGGCTGTCTGCTCCCATAAAATGCTAACGTCTCAAAACCCAACAGGGCAGTTCTCCTCTGTCCTATGAGTTGGATGACCAGTGGGTGAGTGGGAGTTGGCGCCACAGCAGTGGGGAAGGTAAGTGAAAAACACCACCAAAAACCAAACATCGCAAACGGTGACAGAGACACGGAAAAATTGGAGCCCTTGCCCATTGCAGATGGGAATGCAAAGGGGTACAGTCATGGTGGAACACGGTGTCGTGGTTTCTCAAGAACAATAATGGGAAGCTACCTTTGACCCAGTAATTCAACCCCTACCTATAAACCCCAGAGACTTGAAAGCAGAGACGCCAACAGACACTTGTACGTCCATGTTCATTGCAACACTCTTCCTAGTAGCCAAGAGGTGGAAACAGCCTAAGTGTCCATCGGTGGGTAAATGGATAAGCAACATGTGGTACATACTGGCCTCAGCCAGGAGGATAAGTGAAGTCTTGATACAAGTTACAATATGAAGAGAGCTAGGAAATGATGTGCTAAGCGAAGTAAGCCTACCACAAAAAGACAAATACAATATGACCTCACTTATAGAAAAAAAAGCAAACGTATAGACAGGCAAGTTTATTAGTGGGCAAGGAGAGGAAATGGTTAACAGTGACAAAAGTATCTGATTAAAAGTAGGGTTGCAAAGCTAATTATTGTCATTACTGTCTGATAGTGTGAGTAGACTAGAGAAACAAATCCACAGAAATGCATATGTATATAAGAGAGAGGTTTATATATAGGGTAAGTGAACATTAAGAAAGCATCCTAACACAGTGCTGTCCAAGCCCATAAGTCCAACATTAGCCCATATGTCTGACACCCATCTGCAAAGTTCTCCTCAAACTCGGCAAAACACACACAATGACACCGACTGCGGGAGGAAAGCCAGATCAGTGAGCATGTAAGCATCTCAGCGCTGGCAGGGGTCTCCACGTGGCTGCTCCAGCACCCAGGGCTGCATCAGGATAGGTCCATGTGGCTTCTCCTCAGGGATGTCTCACAGGAAGTGAGCCTTGCCAGCTGAGGCAGGGAACTGGCTAAGGCAGCTGCACCCTGATCTGACCATCAGAAAGCAAGAAACCTAACAACTAAGAAGGCAAGACTCACCCAGCTATTTATCTTTTTTTTTTGGGGGGGGGGCATCATTACCCTCTGGTGGTCATGGGAGCTACTCAGCGCTGCTCCTGAGAGCCGCCGCTGGATTTGAACCGCCAAGCCCATGGGCCACAGTCCCACACTCAACCACTTACCCACCGGGGCTCAGCCCCCACTTATCTCTTTGCCTTTCAACTAACCCCACATGGGCTTATAGGCCAGGTTGACCCAGTAAAACTTACCTAGCTCACTGTCAATAAGTTTTAGACCTATAGAAAGGTCAACTGGCAAGAGTTGTGTGATAGAAACATGTACACACTGACAGAAAAGAAAAGAATAGCTTCAGAGGCTGCATATGTACAACCTAGCACCTCATGGAGTTTGTATTCTTGGTTTAGAAGTGCATGATCATGCATATGGGGGCATGTCAGTTAATAGCTTGTTTAGTCTTTCAGCTTGACCTCCAAGTTATGGAGTGCCTGGAGTCTGGAAAGCTTATCCGTGGCCATCCAAGACACAACTGTGGGTCTCTATTCACCTGGAACCACAAAGGAAGAGAGACTGTCAGAAAGGAAGGGTGGGAACGGCATGGGCAGTGAACTGCCTCCATGGGACCAGAAGAACTAGATGGTGTCTGGTGACCACTACTAATCACCTGGGTTAAATCTTCTAAACAAGAATCCTGGTCAAAAGAAGGCAAACCCAGAACTCTATCTCTAGTTCTTATTGACCCTGGAATTTCTGGAGCCATGAAGTCTAGATAAACCCCTGAAACTATTGCCCTGAGATAATATTTAAATCTTAAACCAAAAAAATAGCCCCTAAAAAAATCTTCTAAAAACTAAACAACAGTTGCACTCAACTTGTGAAAAATGACTGCCTTGAGCACCGAGCTCTTTTAAGACCCATCTAACATAAAGATAAAAATCAACTTGCTGCCATGGAGTTAATGAGTCAGGGTGCATAACTCTTAAACCAAACCATCAACCCCAAACTCTCTGCCATTAAGCTGATTCTGACTCTGAGTCACCCTGTAGGACATGAGCAGACCTGCCCCTGTGTGCTTCAGGAGCTGTACATCTTTATGGGAGCAGAAAACTTCATTTTCCTCTCTGGGTGTGATTGGTGGGTCTCAACCACTGATCTTGTAACTCACTACACCTCCAGAGCTCCTAAGAACTTTCTATCTGGGATGAAATTGACAAAATACTCTAGGTAGGCATCTAAGGGACAATACATGTGTGTCAGCAGGGGAGGAATAGCTCACAGAGGAAGGTGAGAATGGCGGAACAACTCCAAGAATGTCGTCAGTGCCACTCAGTGGTATGTGCAGAAACTGCGGGTTGGTGTTTGGGTTGCTGTGTCTATTTTTCAACAACAATGAAGTAAGTTTCAAAAAACAAAAATGTACCCTGCGAGGCAGCAAGAGCTGTCATAAACAATGAGATAAGAAGTAGGTCAGAGCCATCCACAGTGGCCAAGGAATGAGACATCCGGGGCTGATGTAGGGCTGGCTGGTATTTTACATTGCTTAGTACACGGAATTATAATACATCTCAGAGTGTCATTATCCTAATGCTATTCATCTATAACAGTTGCTGGGTAATGAGAAGGATAAGGAAGAAAAGAAAAGGGGGAGAAAAGATGAAAGATGATACGGTGAATGGAAGGAAGGAGAGGAAGATCCTGGGTCATGGTGAAGTCTCATCTAGTTGGTCTGTCTTGTGGCAGCTCTCTGGACAACAGAAAGGAACACCATTCAGAGCTGTGTCATTCTCACAAAGTGTGCACCCGTTGGGGCAGGCACCGTGTCAATCCACTTTATCAAGAGTCTTCCTCTCTGTCACTGCCCCTCCACCTTACCCTACATGATGATCCTTTTCAGGGACTGGTCCCTCTGGACCATGTGGCCAAAGCACATGAGCTGATGTCTTCTTATCCCTGCTTTCAAGAAGCACCTGGTCATCCTTCTTCCAAGACACCACGGTGTGTTTGTCCTTTTGGCAGTCCGTGGCACTTTCAATATTCATAAAGTCATCTGCCAGCCCCATAATTCAGTGCATCCATTCTGCTTTGGGCTTCCTTATTGCATGGCCCACATTCCCATGCATAGGAGGTGATGGGAAATGCCATGGATGGGGTCAGGTGCATCACAGTCCTCCGAGCAACATCCCTGCTTTCCCACAGTTTAGAGAGGTCTTGTGCAGCAGAATCACAAACTGAGCACCTTTTCATAAGGAGAGAAAAAAAGGTGAAACGGCCCGCGGGAAAAGTGGGGGAATATTTGTGAGAACTCCTTACCAGAATAATGGGAAAGTATCCCGGTTGCTAGGAAAATTAAACCAAAGCATAACTGTTGGTAAATTCAGGAGAAATTGTTACTCCAGCCTCTGAGAGATGAAAAGAGAATGATGCAACGGTGATTTCTCTTTTCTCTCTTTTCAAGAAAGCCAACTTAGAAGAGGTAAAACTCTCCACCACAGCTGCCTGCCTTAGTGTCCTGAAAGCAGGAAAGTCATGTCATGGCAATGCCATATAAGAGGGGAGAGACACGTGGAAGTGAAGAGTAATGGGTGTGTGTGTGTGGGGGGGGTATCTATTCCTTATTGCTACATGAACAAATTACTAGAAAAGTGGTGGTTTCAACAACACAGATCTCTCTCTCTCTCTCTCTCTCTCTCTCTCTCTCTCTCTCTCTCTCTCTCTCACCTTTCTAGAGATCAGAAAATCAAAATAGGTCCTACTGGACTAAACTCAGAGCACTGGCAGAGCTGCGCTCCTGGTGGAGGCTCTCCAAAATGATCCATCATTGACTTGCTTTTTCTACCGTCGAGAAGCCACCTGCACTCCTTGGCCCGTGACTCCTTCTTGCAGTGTCAAAGCCAACTGCATATAATCTTCAACTCTCTCTCCAAAGTAATGCTCTGTACGCTTCCTCCTTCCATTTGGGTTTCCTTGGACTCATCTGTAAAATCCAGAATCATCTTCTCTGTTTAAAGCCATCTGATCAACAACCCTCATTTCACCTACAGCCTTAACTCCCTGTGACATGTGGCTTAGTACATTCACGGGTTCCCTGGGTTAGAACATGGCTCTCTTTGGGGGGCCATGATTCTGTCGCCCATGGTGAGATTGGTGGCTCCCTAGCAAACTTCTGAGGAGCACTGGGGAGGGATTGTGGCAAAGACCAAAAAGTTATCAAGGGAAAGGCTTATGGTCAGCTTGTGCCTCCAGGCCAGGGAAAGATTGCCCTTCAAGTCCTGTTGGCCTGTTGTTCACACCACCGGGGTTGAGTTGAGGAATAACTCCCATCGCACAGATCCATAGTACCCAGCCAGGTGAGTTCATCAGCATCACAGTCTGGAAGCAAATCACTGCTTGTCCTCTGACCAGTCTGAACAATGACAGGTCTCCTCCACCACCGACAGCACCTCACCCTATCCTGGGACCCAGAGCAGTTGGAAAGGCCTCCCTGGGGCCTTATTATCTAGGATTCTATCATCTCCCTGGAGAGTCGATCCTATCAAGAGGCTGGAAGTCAGACAGGGATGGATAGCAGACTGTACTAGTAGGTCCACTCTGAATATGAAGAAATAAAACAGAGAGATGTCAAGTTGTTTGTCCACATTGCCCTGGCTCCATGGCTTACTGAAGTCAGAGAGCTGGGACTTAAATCCAGCTTTGCCTGACTTCAAAACTCAGTCACTCATTCATTGAGCCCTCAAATGCCTACTGTGGGTCCACCATCACTTTGGAGTGTGCCCACTGCCCATCAAAGTCATATCTTACACTTAAAGACTCCAGAGAACAGAGTTGCAATGCTACCTTGAGGTTTCTGCAACTGTACATCTTTGCGGGGGCAGACCTCTTTCTCCCATGGAACAGCTGGTGGGTTTGACTTGCTGATTGTGGGGTTGGATACACAATGCTTAGCCCGCTGTTCTCTCGAGGATATTTTTTATTAGATTGAAGGTCCCCAGATATAAGACCTAGCACCTGCCCTCAGTAGATTCCATTTAGAGTAGACACCTGTATTTGTTTCTGCAATAAGACTTAGCAGTGTAGGGCTTATGGATCAGGAACCTGGGAAGCTGTGGGAGCTCTTAAGGATCACACCAAACCCCAACTTCTCCTGAGACTGCTTTTCAGAGAATGAGGTGTCACAGCTGAGATGTTAGACTGAAGGCATGAAGTCCACATGAAGCAGTAAGGGAAGCCATCCTGAGGAAAGGAGGCAGCTGGGGTGAAGACCGAGAGTACAGAATAATTTAGGAACTTCAAGTGAAAAAAGCCAGAGAACATGCTGGATTGCGGCAGGAACCCGGCCCTCGAGGACCCTGAGTGATCCTTATGGCCCAGATGCCCCAGGAGGCAAGTGGCCTGATGTAACCACGTGCATTCTCTAAAGAGCATCACGCAGTTCAGAGAGCAAGTCAAACATCTGAGAGCTGGCGTAGGTGATGGGGCTGGAATTCTGGATTGAAGACATGGCAGGGCTGGATTGAAGACAGCACGTGGCTGACAGGTGCTGTTGAGTCTGTTCCTACTCACAGTGCCCCAGTTATGTACAACCGAAGGAAACACCCCCCAGCCCTGCGCCATCCACACAAGGGTCCTTACGTTTGAGCCCCTTGTCACAACCACTGTGTCCGTGCTTCTTGAGAACCTTCCTCTTTTTCCCTGCCCCTCTCCTTTACCAAGCAGAATGTCCTTTTTCGGGGGCGGGTCTCTCCTGATAACGTGTCCAAAGTGCATGAAACCAAGTCTCGAGGTTGTCCTCACTCCTAAGGAGCAGTTCAGCTGTGTCGCCTCCAAGGCAGATGTGCTCGTTCTTTTGGAAATCCACAGTACGGTGAGTTCTCTTTGCTCGCACCACCATTCACGAGCATCCACAGGAAGAATCAGGCATACACTCCTGAGGAGTTGACCACTGGAAATCTTCTGAAGAGCAGGGGAACCCTGTCAGATGCTGCAAATAGTGGGTGGAAAGATATTGAAGATAGAGCGTTTGCAGGATTTGGAGGTTGAATGGTTGTGGGGAGACAGGTGAAGGCATTTGGGGGAAACATCTCTTTCTGGTTTGATTAGAAGGGAGTGGCAGTCATCAAGATGCCCAAAGCAAAGGCTACTTGATGGGAAATAGAATGAATTAGGTGTCAAGCTCTTACTAGCTGGGTGACCTTAGGATGCCGCTGTTTAACCTCTCTGAACAAAGTTTCCTCCTTCCTCAAATGGTAATAACTATCTGCTTCTGTGGAGGTCTTGGGAGGATGAGGTGAGATCATGGGTGGACTAGAGAAACAAAATAATAGACACTCGTGTGTATAAGAAAGAGCCCATTCCAGATCAAGTCCATAAATCCAATATCAGCCCATATGTCCTCTACCAATCTGTAAATTCCTCTTCAGACTCATGCAATGATGCCAGTGCAGGAAGATCACAGGCCAGCAGTGAGTGGAAAGTCTTCTGGATTCAATAATAGAGGAAGCATCTTGGCACTGACAAGGGTCTACATAGGGCTCCTCCAGTTCTACAACTCTAGCATAATTCCATGTGTCTTATCAGTAGGAAATGAAGCAAAGAGTGCATCTCCCACTTCTAGGGATGAAGGTAGGGGGACCCAGAGTCCTCAGGAGAAAGCTATGCCCATGCGGAGGCCTCATTGGCTATGATCTGATTGACAGACTAGACTCCACCCCTTCACAAGTTGACAAGAGATTATGTAACTGCCATAGATGGGGTCCCACTTCTTAGATTACAGAACGATAAAGTTCTTAGCTGTAAATGCCATTCAGTTCAGCCACAATTGAGTGGAGCAGGGAACTTTCCTGATCAGCCCATCACTCCATGTTAGGGAGCCTCCTTGCTGCAGAGAGGCTATGACTCAGAAAGCCAGGGTAGTCTGGTGCAGGCGTCAGTATCCAAAGCCTCTGGGTAGGCAAGGTTCTTGCCATTCATTAACTAACAAGGATTTGCATCATGGGCTGTTAAGTCACTGCCAGACTCCTACCTCGCATGCCACAAATGCCTGTCGCTCCAGATACAAAGCAGACAGCAAAGAAGGCTGATGTTGGCATAAAAAACAAATGACTAAATATTTATCAGTTCCCATTTTCCATTCTAGGCACATGTGTGGCTCCCCAATCCCTAGCACAAGATGGGTGGTACTCTGGACACATGTCCAGTCTCACAACATGCATCCAATACCCCACCAGTCCAGCACATTCAAACCCGCTCCCAGCCACTGCCCCTTGATTCCACAGGGTCCTCCATGAAACTAGAAGGGCGGGGTTCTCAGCACCAATTTACAGAAAAAGAAAATGAGACCTGGAGAAGGAAATAATGGGACCAAAGACACAGAATTAAGGAAGCCACAAAGCTCAGCCTTGAATCAGGGAGGTAGTCTTGCCTTTGTATGCAGGCATTCATCCCTTCAAGTTTTACTCCTTGCCAGTACATGACAGGTCCTTCGTGAGAACTTTTCAGAAGTGTCATATACAGAAGTGGATACCTATCACACATGAGAGGAAGGGGATAGTGGCATCGTGATAGAAGGAAGACTGACTTTGCCTGCAAGATCCAGAATGTAGTTCTTCTAGTTCACACATGTGAACTTAGGCAAGACAATTCACCTCCCTGAGCCTCTGTTTCCTCACCTGTAAGATGGGCAGGATGTGAGGACCTACCGCCATGCTTTGTGGAAAGAGTGAAATAAGAGTATGTGTGAGGAGTATCTCAGAAAGCGCCTGACACATTATTGGCACTCAGTACCAATGTGTTGGTTAAAATAATTAAGACAGAGCTTCATGGGAAAAGTGACTTTTGAATGTGGTAAAGAAACACCATTGTATGTTAGTATGAAGTCTCAAAACAAATAACTAGAGAATGCAATAGTCCTTCAGAGAAGTTATCTGCCCCCCAAGACCAAATGTCTCTGGGGAGGAACTTGTGGCTCACTGCATAATGGGACTGACTACCCCCTGCCATGACACCAGAGGAGCTGTGGCTTAGCTAATTACAAAGGAGGAATGTTTCTCTGGAGGGATATAAGAGAGCAGATACTCTGCAGAGTGCTCTTCTACCCGCAGTGTCCATTTCTATTGATACTATGTGCCAGCTCAATCACAAGTGTGTATGTAACTTAGGCAGGTCAACTCACCGCTGGAAACCTCATTCCATTCTTCATCTTGAAGTGGTGATAGAACACTGTTGTCCCCAAAGCAACGGAACTATCTTCCTGTTTTAGTCCAGGTTGTCTAGAGACATACATTCATAGACATCATGATATAAAGAGAACTTTCTATCAAAGAGTCATTGTATATGAAGAAAACATCTCACGCAGTCCAGATCAAGTCCATAAACCTGATATTAGGCCATCTGTACAATACCAGTCTATAATCTCCTTGTCAGACTCACACAGCACTCGCAAGGATGCTGCAGCCAGGAAGACTACAGGCCAGTGGGTGGAAAGTCTTGTGGATGCACTATGGAAGCATCTCAGAGTGGGTGTGGGTCTCCACAAGGCTCCTCTACCTCAAGGGCCCTGGCTCCATCAGGAGTTTCCATGTGGCTTGTCAGCAGGAAGACAAGCAGGGTGATTCTCCCACCTCCAGAGAGGAAGGCAGGACTTCCCAGAATCCTCCGAAGGCCATGCCCACACAGACGCTTCATTCACTCTGGCCTGGTTGACAAGCTTGACTCCACCCTTCGCAAGTTGACAGGAGGTTATGTAACTGCTACCCTTCCCTTTGATTATCTTAAGGATAATTTACCCAATCTGCTTAGTAAGCACGTGTATAAGACTTCCATCTTTAAAGGTGCTGAGATTAAGATGTCTCACTAGACAGGGGTCCTGCCCTAAAGCCTGGGGCAGAAAGTAGTAAGTGGCAGGTTGTATTATGGTTCGAAATATTCATGACTCCTCCCTGCAAGAGAGGTGTTTGCTGTTAGAATCTGTGAGATTGGTTCCGGCTCAGAGCAACACTGTGTGCAGCAGAATGAGACACTGTCTGGTCCTGTGCCTCAGCATCCTCACAATGATCCTGATCAGGATCACGGTTGTAACCAGAGTGTCCATCCAACTTATTAAGGGTCTTTTTCTTTATCGCTGACCATCCACTTTACCAAGCGTGATGTCATTTTCCATTAACTGGTCTCTCCTGACCACATGCCCAAAGTGCTTGAGGATGCTTCAGCTTCCTTCTATGGAGCATTCCAGCTCAACTTCTTCCAAAATGAATTTGTGTGTTCTTCTGACAGTACACAGGACTTTCAACATTCTGCACCAGGGCTGTAATTCAAATGCACCAATTCTTCTTTAGTTCTTCCTGACTCACTGTTCAATTATCACATGCAAATGCTTGGGCCCATAGTCAATGTTCCCAGAAGCAGCAGTCAAGAAATCAAGTGACACGTTGCACTGGGTAAATCTACAGCACATGATCGCTTTAGAGTATTGAAGAGCAAGAGTATTTACTTTGTGGACTCAGGTGTGCCTGACCCAAGTCATGGTACTTTCGATTGCTTCATATGCCTGTGAGAGTTGCACATTAGATAAGGAAGACTGAAGAAGAATCTAGGCATTTGAATTATGATGCTGGAAGAGAATATTGAAAGTACCATGGACTGCCATGATGTGTCATGGAAGAAATATAGCCAGAATGTTCCTTCAAGGCAAGGATGGTGAAACTTCATCTCAAACGCCTGAGACACATTGTCAGGAGAGATCAGTCTCTGGAGAAGGACGTCATGAAGAGCAGTGAAAAAGTAGAAGGCTCTTGATAAGATGGTATGGCGCTCATGTATTCATGATGTCAATTTCATGATTAGGATGGGGGGGTGGAGTCTAGCCTTTTAATCTGGAGATAGCCAATGAGTAGCCAATGCGGCCTCTGTGTGGGCATGGCTTTCTCCTAGAATTCTGGGAAGTCTCAGGGTATTTCCCAATTGGAAGAGAGGAACTTGACTCTCAGTCTCTGCGAGACAAAATGCTGACAAGACTAGATGACAGCGTGCTGATCAATCCTGATTCCTGGAAAATAGAGGAGCCAGAGAGGAGGCCACACAGGCTTACCCTGATGGAACCAGACCTGTAGAGCCAGAGAAGCCACAGAGAGACCCCTGCCAGTGCTGCGATGCTCCCACCACCATTGGATATTGCTGATGGACCCTGAACCCTGGAAATGAGGAGCCATGTCCCTGCCAGCACCAGGACATCTCTACTACATGTGCTTCGTGAGTTGGAAGCAGACTTTATAGACTGGTATCGGACATGTGGGCTAATATTGGACTTATGACTTTGGACTGGACTGGGTTGGGATGCTTTCTCAATGTTCCATTCCTCTTGTATATAAACCTTTCCCTTATATTCATCTGTTTCTCTAGCCTACCCAGACTAACACAGATGGATTAACTTAATGGCTGAAATATGGACTCAAACATAACAACAATTGCAAGGTTGGCAACGACTCAGCCAGTGTTTCCTTCCATTGTTCATAGGGTCGCTATGAGTCAGAACCCACTGGATGGCACCTGACAAAGCAATAGTGAGATGATTGACAAGACCATGGCTTTGAGTGAGGTACACCTTAGTCCTCAAAGTGACATCTTTGCTCTTAACAAAGGACAGAGGCCTTTTGAAGCAGATTTGTCTAAGGTCATGCGTCATTTGATTCCTTGACACTGTTTCCATCAAAATTAACCAGGGATCCAAATAAAATGGAGATCTTAATAACATCAGCCTTTTCTCCAATTATCCTGATACTTATTCGTTGAGTTTTGAAGAGTCTTGTTTCCTTTATACGGAGGTGGAAGCCATACTGAGCGCTCTCATCTTTCACCTTCAGCAGGAACAGCTTTGCTTTCAGCAAGCAAGGTTCTGCCATCTGCCTGTTGGTCATAGTTGGTGAGTCGTCCTCCCATCTTGATGTCATTTTCCTCTTTACATATCAATCCAGTTTCTCAGATTATTTGCTCAGCATACAGAGTCAATAAATATGCCTTGGAATTATATTGTTGGCAAAGAATATTGAATACACCATGAAGTGCCAAGACACAACCATGACACAGACTTTTTCTGGCTTTAAACTGCACAGTTTTCCCTTGTTTTGTTCAAAAGGCTACCTCTTGGTCTATGTGTAGGTTCTTCATGTGTCCAAGTTAATGTTCTGGAATTCCTATTCTCCTCAATGTTTTCCATGATATGTTAAGATACACATGACCTAATGCCTTCACATAGTCAATAAAACACAGATAAACATTTTTCTGGTGTTATCTCCTTTCAGTCAAGTCTGAGGTCCACCATAATATTTCTCCTTCCAAGTTTAAGCTCCAGGCAGTTACCTGTTGCAAAAAGTTTTAACCACTTTTTAAATTATCTTCAGCAAAATTTAACTTGTGTGTGATGTTAGTGATATTGTTGGACAACTTCTACATTCTAATGAATCATCTCTCTTTGGAATAGGCACAGATAGAACTCTTTTCCAATTAGCTCACTGGGTCACGAGCTATCAGATTTCTTCACCTAGGTGAATGGACTTTTCCAGCGTTGCATTCTCTTGTTGAAGCCTCTTAGTTGGTTTGCTGTCCATTACTGAAGTCTTGCTGTTCGTCAATGCAGTTTGGACTTCTTCCTTCGATACAATCGGTTCTTGAAAACATGCTAGTTTTCTAAATGATTGACCAATGGCCACCTTTTTTTTTTTGCCACGATGACTCTGTGTGTTCCTTCTATCTTCTTTTGATTCTTCCTTCATTGTTCAATATCTTGACCACAGAATCCTTCCATATTGAAATGCTAAGCATGAGGCTTTTTCCCTATCTCTATAATGAATTTTTGCTCCCTTCATGTATGTGATCTTAATATCATCTCATTGGTCATCTGTTCTCTGACCATGAGTGTTCAATGGGCCAAAATTCTTGAGATGGTCTCTACATTAAGGTGAGATATATTCCGGTAGTGCTTTGACTCTCATAGACTTGTTTTGAATTTTCTTCAACTTCAATGAGCTTGCTTATGACCAATTGACTTGACCACACTTGACTCCTTAACTTGTCCTGTCCCATGATCCTGAGCTTCTCTGTTCTCCTCTACACATACAGTCTATTTGATTTCCATGTATTCCATCTGAAATGATCCACATGTATAGTTTCTGTGTACATTATTGAAAAAAAACCTTTGCAATGAACAAGATGTTGGTCTTGCAAAATTCTATCATGCTATGTCTATCATATTTTTTCTATCATTCTATCATATGACAAACTTATAGATGAGGCAAGAAGAGTATAACTTGAGCATATAACTTACTTCTCTAGTAGAATGTGAGCAAAAGTTAGGGTGCCCCTGTGAGCCCTTTTTGAGTAGAAACTTTAAGAGTTGTGTGGTTTGCCCATGTCGCTTCTCCATCTGTCCTGAGATTAGAAGTGCCCTAAATAGGAACTGCTCCTTCAGGATTGATATACATGAAGAATAAGCAAGAAATCCACATTTAACTCTTTGAAGTTGAATTCTTGGGCTGTTGTGCAATCCGAGGAGCCTCCCAGAAGGTGGGTCTCACCATGTTGCACAGACCGAGGCCAAGCGGGAACCAAGGCTCAAGTTTGGGGGGAACCCAGCCTGCCACGAGGCACTGATCTTAAACTGCCGCCGGCCTCCTGCCAAGTCCTCCACCTAGGTTGTGCAACTATAAGAATGGATGATTAAAATTATCAATAATAACACTGTTATAATTGTAGAAGGAAAATTAGTAGATTTCACTGATGTATATTGGCACAGTAATATAATTACCGAACAAATTGAGCACACCACACTCAGGACTTTGTCAGGCGATATTTATATATGAAATGGAGTGATAGACCAGATTTCCAAGAAAGCAGCAGGTAATTACTAACATTTTTTTTTAAATAGTTTTATCGGGATCTCATATAGCTCTTATCCCAACCCATGTGTCAAGCACATTTGTACATATGTTGTCATCATCATTTTTTTTAATCATTTATTGGGGACTCATACAACTCTTATCACAATCCATAAATACATTCATCATATGTCAAGCACATTTGTGTATTTGTTGCTCTCATCATTCTCAAAATATTTGCTTTCTATTTAAGCCCTTGGCATCAGCTTCTCATTTTTCCCTTTCCTCCCCATTCCCAACTCCTTTGATAATTTTAAATTATTATTACTTTTTGTTTTATTTTACACTGTCAGATGTCTCCCTTCACCCACTTCCCCATTGTCTATACCCCCAGAGAAGAGGATATATATATACGTAGATCCTTATAATTGGTTCCCTCTTTCAACCCCACCTTACTTCCACCCTCCCAGTATCACCATTCTCATTACTGGTCCTGAACAGATCACCTGTCCTAGATTCTTATGTTTCCAGTTCCTATCTGTACCAGTGTACATCTCTGTTCTAGCTGGATTTGTAAGGTCGAATTGGGATCATGATAGTGGAGAAGAGGACGCTTTGAAGAACTAGAGGAAAGTTGTTTGCTTCATCATTGCTACACTGCACCGTAACAGGTTTGTCTCCTCCCAAAGACCCCTCTGTAAGGGGAAGTCCATTACCTACGAATGGATTTTAGGCCCCTAACCTGTACTCCCCCTCATTTACAATAATAGAATTTTTAGTTCTTTGATGTCTAATACCTGACCCCTTCTTCACCTCGTGGTCACACAGGCTGGTATACTTCTTCCATGTGGGCTTTGTTGCCTCTGAGCTAGATGGCCTCTTGTTTATTTTCAGGTCTTTAAGACTCCAGATGCTATATGTTTTGATACACAGGCACTGTCAGTTTTCTTCACCACATTTGCTTATACATACATTTGGCATCAGCGATCATATCAGGAGGGTGGACATGCAATGTTATGATTTTTAGTTATGTGATGCCTGATGACTGATCACTTTGACACCTCATGGTCATACAGGCTGGTGTGCTTCTTCCATGTGGGCTTTGTTGCTTCTGAGCTAGGTGGCCACTTGTTTACCTTCAAGCCTTTAAGACCCCAGATGCTATATCTTTTGAGGCCCAGGCACCATCAGCTTTCTTCACCATTTTTTGTACGCATACATTTGTCTTCGGTGATCATGTCAGGAAGGTGACCATCAAGGAATGCCAATTTAATAGAACAAAGTGTTCTTGCCTTGAGGGAGTACTTGAGTGGAGGCCCAATGTCCATCTGTTCCATTAATACTGAACCTATAATTATATGTATGTAGATTTATTTCCCCATCGTTATATATAAATATATTTACCTATGTACATGCCTGTATTTAGACCTCTATAGATGTCCTTTGCCTCCAATTTCTTTCCTCTATTTCCTTTTACTTTTCTTTTGTCCCACTATCATGTTCAGCCTTCATTTGAGTTTCAGTAATTTGTCTCGTTTACCCAACCCTTGTTCAATGCCTACTAGGCCTCTCACACCCACCTTGCCACTGATTTTTGGATCATGTGTTGTTCCCTTGTCCCTGTGTTGGTCAGCACCATCTCCTTTCCCCCACATCCCCCTCTCCCCGTCCCCCCGGAGCTATCAGTCCCGTTGTTTTCTCCTCAGGGCTGTCTTGTCTAAATAGACATGCCCCCTCCTCACCATGGTCGTGTCTGAGCCCAGGCAGGGAGCCACTGTCCAGTCCATCTCCTCTGGGTTTTTCACTGACCTGCTACCCTTGACACACGGGGGCAACAGCAAGATGAGCAGAGAGACTATGCAGCCACTTGGAAGTCAGGCAGGAAAGAGACCATCCGGAAGCTGCAGCGTTTGCATGAAGGGCAGAGGCAGTGGCTTTCCATCTCCAGTTGGTACTCGAGAAAAACAGAGAAGGCCTTTTAAAGAGGAGGCTGATTAAAACTCAGTCTACTGATTAAAGAGCCGCTCAAGATTGTGATCCTAAAGGCTTTGGTTAAAATTTCGGAATTGACTAAGGCGGAACCCAGTTGAAATTCCTTCCCTTTGGAGAAAATGACAATGAGAAAAGGGATTACGCGTGAGGCTCTTTTACAGAAGTCTGAGGATCTCAAAGCACCTGCAATCAAGACAAGGAAGAGCCTTGTCCTAAAACAAACAAACAAAACCCCACAGGTGCCGCTAATGGTGTGTGTAGCTGACTGGGATTGAACAGATAAGAAACTAATGAAAATTTTGAGAGTTGGTGTGACAATGGAGCGGCCTATCCATGTTAAACGACACCGACTGTTCAAGGTGTGAAATAACCCGCACGCTGGCTGCCAGCCGGCCGTGGACAAGAAGCAGGCTTAGAAGGCTCCTGTTCCCCATGCCTCTTCCAAACCTAGCCAAAGATGATGGCGTAAAAGGAGGGGTCACCTCACAGGCGAGGAATCCCTCCCCGGGAATAGAATCGGCGTCTCAATCAGGCAGCACCTCCTTTGAGGCATCACAAGTCCCGCAGGTGACAGCTTTCCAAGGAGCTCTGATGGCCCAGGGGTTAAGCGTTCGGCAGCTAGCTCACCAGACAGACGGCGGGAGTACAGACGACCGTCGTTTCCACGAAGATCACAGCCCTGGAGCCCCTGGGGGGCCACCGCTACCTTACTCTCTCTGGTCGCCATGAGCTGGAATGGTGCTAGAGGCAAAGCGTTTAAGCATCACCCCAGCAAGTCAGCGGGGCTTTTATGGACCAGGGACTAGGCATGCCTCCCGAGCGCCCCCTTGCCGAGGAGTGTGTACTGCAGCTATCCGATCCAGGGTCAAGCCTGTACTAGGAAACTAGAGGGACATACAGGCCCGGCCAGAGAGATCATGACAGACCAGCTTCCTACCGTATCTGCTCCGAAGCAGCACACCTCACTCGCCCTCCTATTTCATCAGCCAGAGGAAATCTCACCGTCAAGCCTGATGAAAACGAGGCGGGGGGTGGGGGTGGGGCTGGGGCTGGACAGGAGGAAATTGGTTGAAAGTTGCGTGGTGGAAAGAGGAGGCTGTCACCTTCCGGAAAAATCCCCCTCCTCGGTGATGGTCGCTAAGGGTGGCAGTCGGTTTGATGGCAGTGGGTGATTACTGTCAGTTGTCCCACCCAAGAACTCAAAGCCTTCGCCTGGCCTCAGCACCAACGCCATGGAAGGCGGGAGAAATCCAGTGGATACCACCTACCCTGGGTCTGGGAGCAGGTTTCTGCCTAACGAACGAATAACAAACATTCCACTGAAATCTTTAAATGGATACAGGAGTTAATTATAAGAATTTAATTTTCAGAAGCAAAAGCTGCTTTTATACAATTACAGTGAGGCAACTTTTAATTAACTTTGGAAACTTTCTTTTGCTTGGGAAATCTAATTAAAAATACTTAGGGAACTATTAGCATAAAACAAGATTCAGGAGGGGGCCTTGGAATAATATTGGGGAAAGTATAGAAATGAGGCTGAGAAGTGGGACTGGGGGGAGGTCAGGTTGCCCTAGCTCCCCACCACGTCCTGTAGTTCCCCCTCGACCGTGCTCTGGGAACACCCAGGAGAGGCACAGCCAACAGGCTCTGTGGGACACGCTGGGCAAGGGGCCTTGGAGTAACGTCTGCTTTGTTTTTCGACTCTGAGACTCTGAGGAGCCCTGGTGGTGCAGGGGTTAAACAGGTGGCTGTTAACCAGGGGTTAGAGCCCCTCAGTCGCTCTGCAGGAGAAAGGTGGACGATAGCCAGGGGGCGCTAGGGAGCAGTTCTGCTCTGCCCTGTTGGGTCACTCCAGCTGCTGCTGTTAGCTGCGGGCCAGGGCCAGTCGTTTCTGAATCCCAGCAGTCCGGTGCACCAGAGAGGGAAACACCACTGGGCCCTGCCCCTTTTGCAGCCACTGCATCCATCCATCTCCTTAAAGGCCTTCCTCTTTGTCACCGCCCCTCTGATTCAACCGACCATGATGTCCTTCTCCAGGGGTGGGTCTCTTCCGACAACCCATCATGAGATGTAGTCTCACCCAGGTCTCTAGGAGTCTGGTTTGGATCTCCGAAATTGAACTCACTTCCCAGGGTGAGAGCAGGCAGAAGAGAGAGGGTCTCTGATGAGGTTGGCTGGGTGCATGCAGGGGGTGGTGGGGAGCTTTGAGATTTGAGAGGGAGGTGCCCCAATTGTCTCCACTTCTCAGAAACACGTTTACAAATCAGACCCTATGGCATTCTACTGAAAGGCTTTTATTACATTCTCTCGTGTGTCTCCGTGTTCCCCAGCCCACCTGGCTCCACATTGCCTGCGGGGCTTCTAAAGATAGCAGTCGCCCCAGATACTGGGACCCACGGGCCTCCACGAAGGTTGTACAGGGAGCGCAGTCAGGGGGAACTTCAAGACTACACTGACCCCCTGTGGACATCACAGAGGCAGTCCCTGCTCCCACTTAACGGCCCCCCCCCCACACCCACCCTACCCACAATCCTCCCAACTAGACACTTCTGACAGCACTCTGCACCCTCTCCAGAGAAGCCACCTCCCAGTGGCCGCCACTGGGCAAAACTGTCTGCACCCCAGAAACTCCCACCAAGGTCAGGCAGGGAGGAAAGCAGGGGTCACGTTCCTGCCGGAGGATAGCTGGCCTCTCCCCCCAGTCCCCATGTCCTGCATCAGGGGACTGGCTCCTGCCCACACAAACCGAGTCACCAGGAGGAGATCCCTTGATGTCAGTGGCGGGGCTGTCAATTTGACCCCAAGCATGTAGGGGGGAGGGGACAGTTTCTGGGCTGTGATCAGAGGAGGGTGAGCTGTTCGTGGCCAGTGTCTGGGATGGATGGTGAGTGCCCTCTCCTTACCGACCTCTGCGCAAAACTGAGCTGGAGGTGGCGATCCCACCGTTGTGGAAGGAGATAGGCCTCAACAGTGCCAGAAGGACTCCCTTCACTCATGCTGAGGCCCAATCAACTGCACGCGACACAGAGGGTTTTGTCCCTGGGCACTGCAAGTAGTTCAATGCTCAACCACCTGGGTTGGTAGTGCAAACTCAGCCAGACATGCCTATGAAGAAAGACCTGGTGATCTGCTTCCAAAAGGTCACAACCTTGAAATCCTGCAGGAACCGTTCTGCTCTGTACACCGTGGGGTCCCAGGAGCTCAAAGCTGCCCCATGGCAACCGGTGTTTTTCACTTCAGAATGTCAGGGGAGGGTGTGATTCAACGCACCGCAGGCATGTGTTTGTGGATGCTCTTGCACAGAACTGTGCATCCGACCTTGACATTTGGGAGGTAGTCGTGAACATGTTTATGGTAAACTGACTAAAGGGGACACCATTGACCGGAGGGTGGGGGTGGGAAAGGGTGGTCTTGATTAAAAATTTGGTCTATATGGAGCAACAAAAATGTTTATAGAATGCAAAAATATTATTATAATTATATTATTGTAATATATTTATTTAATTATAAAGTGCCGTGGGACACAGGACAAGTTGTTAAAAAGAGGGACATCTGGTCACCTTACTTCATGCCGCAGTTCACCAGGTGCCAACTTGGGAGTATATGTTTCTTTTTTTCCTTCACATCACTGCCCTGGTAGGAGTAGGAAGCCCAGCCTTGCTCCTGGAGAGCAAGTATTTGAACTGTCAACCCTGTGGATCGCAGTCCCACACACAATCACTGCGCCACCAGGGCTCAGCTTCAACTTGGGGGTGTGATGAGTCTGTTACCTTCTAGGCAGGGAAGGTAAACTACAAAGCCCACCCTGACCACAGCATCCTCTCCCTGTGGCCTGGGAGCAGGGTGAGGCCGTGGGAGGCTCTCAACCTGAGGTCCAGCCCTAAAAGTGCATTCCAGGTCACCATTCACCAACTGCAGACCTTGGTCAGGTGTCTTTAGCACCATGTACCTCAATTTAGCCAGATCTGAAGAGAAAGGGACAGTCAGACGGGCCCTGTGGATTCAGCAATGTGTCCGGCGCACACGTGAGGGCCACGGTCAGCTCTTAAGCTGAGCTTCCAGCTTGCCAGGTCTTTCCTCATGCAGGTCCATCAGCCTGGCTGGCCTTCTTTCTCCAGGCACTGCTCCAACCCTCCACTAAATAGCCAAGCACCCCCGACATGGAAAGGCTCTCTGTGAGCCAGGGACACGCCCAGGCCACCTGTCTTGAGCACCGTGCCAGGGGGAGACTGAAAACCGCTGAAGGGAACCTGACAGACCAGGCCACAGGAAGCAGCTGTGAGATGTCAGGGGCCTCTCTCTCCAAGGCGGCAGGAAGTCTTCCTGGTGGAGGTGCTATCTAAGCCACCACTCAGAAGAGAAGAGGGCTGGGCTGGATGCACAAAGGGAGGGAAGAGGGCCGAGCAGAGGGCTGCTCATGCAGGGAGAGGAAGAGAAGGCCTTAGGGGAGGAATGGGGGAAAGGGTGCTCTGGATGGAGCGGAGCTGATGGGAGGGGTGGGGAGAGAGGACACCGGGTCTGTGGCCCCAGAGGCCAGGGATGGAAGTGGGGGGGGGGGGGGGAGAGAGGGAGAAAAGGGACCAGAGCACACTCAGACGTGTGGTTGAGCTAAGTCCTTTCAGATGCAGAGAGGGGTACACAAGGGGTACACTAGAGAATGCCCCCTGGATACCCGGCTCTATTCTCCGCAGCTCACACACGGGTTTCCTAACACATTTCCTCCTCGCCACAAACCAACAATGGCAGCCCTCTCCACTGACAGCCACGAGTCCTGGTGGCATAGTGGTCATATAAGGTCAGCAGTGGGAAGCCACCAGCTATGCCACAGGATAAATATGTGGCTTTCTACCAACCCCACCCACCCAAAGAGTTAGTCTCAGAAAATCACAGGGCAATTCTACCCTGTTAGAGAGCTTTCACTGGGCTGTCAGGGAGCTTGGGGGGTAGGAGAGGTTACTAGGTTACTATTATTGCTATGGTAGTTACATAGTTTCAAGTCCACTTGATAGTATTCAGGTTGAGGGTGTGGGATTTAGCCTGTCAATCAGGTCACAGCTTGATGACCTCCTTTGGAGGCACAGCAGAGAGAAATAGCTCACTGGAGGCCTTGCTGCACATTCTCACTGTCTTCCCTTTCCTGCTGTTGAGACGCTCAGGGAGCTAGAGGAGCCACGTGGAGACCCACATCAGCGTTGAGATGCTTCCACAACCACTAGATCCACAAGGCCTTCTACCCACCAGTCTGTGATCTTTTAGCATTCAACTAATTGTCTGTTCTACGTGAGTCTAAAGGGGAATTTGTGGACTGGTATCAGATATAGGGACATGATCTGGACTGGATTGGGTGTTTTTTTTAATATACAATTGCTCTTTGATATAAAGCACTTTCTTCTATCTCCATGAATGTCCCTGGATTTGTTTCTCGAATCAACCGGGACTAACACAATCACCATTTTTTCAAATAAGGAAGCAAAACCCAGCCTGGTTTGAGATCAACAACTAGAGTTAGTTAGAAGAGACAGGTCAGCCTCAAGGAACAGAGTGGGTGTGCCAGGGCCTCCAGCCCAGGAGGTTGAGGGTTGTCCCTGAGCCCTGGCTTTGGGACAGTAGACCTGAGAAGATAGTCCTGTTCCTGTCATTCCCCACCTCAAGAAACTCAGGCAGCAGATGTCTCATTTTTCCCTCACTTTTATGATCATCTTCTGTGTTAGGCATTCTCTAGAGAATTCTCTAGAGAAACAAAAGCTTATGATTTTATGTATCTATAAGAGGATAGGTTGATACAGCGAAGGAATATAACAACGAATTCGTCCACACTAGTCCACACTAGTACAGAGGGTTCAGTTCAACTCACTTGCATGGAGCAGTTAACGTACTGGAAGTCCTTCAACTCATGTGGGCTGCCGGGTCCATGGGCAGGGAAGCAGACAGCCGAGCCCTTCCCAGGGCAAGGAAAACAGAGTCTGCCCAGAGGGAGCAAGCAGCAGGGTGGTTCCCCAACAGTCAGTAACTCAAGATCTCAGCGAAGCACACCCAGGTGGGATTTCGAATGGAAGCAATGCAAGGCAGGGTCTACCAGCCTCAAGCTCCAGCGGGCATGCTCCAGCAGCGTGGGGAAGCAGGTCTCAAAGGAGCCTCAAGCTCTCGCAAGACCATCCACGGATTGGCCTGGTTCACAGGTAGCGTGGCTCACAGGTTGAGGCAGGGACGTAGTTACAGCAGCAGCACGCCTGCGTGCTTCAATCACCAGAGAGCAAAAGAGAGGCGGGAGGACCTTGCAGGGCCATTTATCTCTTTGCCCTCCAATCAAACTGCAACCTGATTAATCCCACATGTTCCTTTGGGCCAGATTGACACAATAAACCTACCTACCTATCACAGCTTCATATTTAAAAAAAAGTCTTTAAAATGGTCCCTATCGTTTTTAGTCCTACAGTGTTCTTTATAGCTTTATAAGTTTTTGGTAAATCATTTGGAAAACAAGATGGGAAAAAGAATGATCACATAAGACAAATGAACTGTGATTAGGTCCTCAGAAGTCTGAAAGGAAACAAGAGCTGTTGGGACCTGGTGAAGACAAGGCGAGGTGGGGTGAGGTGGGGAACCAGTGCTGGGGTTGACACTACAGGACTTAGCTTCCTAGGGAAGAAATCAGGAAGCAGGGTCTCAATCCACCTAGAATGAGGCAGTAGCATCAGAAGAATCCTTCTGAGGTTTCCAGGACCCAGGAGACACCCATAAACCTGCAGGGCCCCCTCTCCAGCCCAGCCAATTGTTCTCAGCCCCATAACCCCAGCCAGAAAGTAATGCTGAGAGAGCCTCTCAGACACTCTCTTCCTCATTGCAGATGGCGCAGATGCTCTCTGACTACAGCCACCGCTTATTATTTCCCCGTCCCATCAACTCCCCCAGAAAGTCCCTAATAAAAGGTAAGAAACAACCATCTGGAGACAAGACAAGGAGAAAGAGCTCTTGGAATCTCAGGGCTGGGAAGGAAGTGGCCCCATGAGAGTCCATTTGGTGGCCCTGTCTTATTGGACTGGGCCTTGGACATCCTCGGGGGTTCCCCACCCCCACCCGGCAGTGGACAAGGGCCGTGTCAGCAATTCTACCTGGTGCATCAGCCTCCCAGTGCCTGGCAGAGCAATGGGCTACAGAGATTCTACCACCTGCACTGTCAACAGCCTGTAGCTGGCACACAGGATGAGAGAACTCAAGGAGCATTCTGCTCAAGATCATCTTGTCTGTCCAGCCCTGGTCAACCTGGAGGTAGACTGGAGATGGGCGAACAAACCCAGCCAAGATGAGCCAGCCCAGATCAGTCAATAGAAAATACAGGTGACTTGTAGATTCTTGAAAAGTCCCCTCCCCCTGATGAGTTGGGGTTTATTAAGATTTAGGTACCCTAAGGGTTATATGAGCCCCTAGTAAAATGATTTTTAAAAAGATTTATGTACCCAGACCCCAGCCATGACTATGCAGGGCAGCACTCCACCTCCCAAGAGATCCGGTCCCTAATTTAGGGAGTCGGGTAGCCAAGCTCCAGTTTCTATCTGAGGACATTAACTGCAAATTTATATCTGAGGCTCTGTGTGCAGTTTTTTATGCATCCTTAAATACCAAAACATAATTACCAATGTCAATACATAATGTTTATTTCTTTCAGAGTCGACATTTTAATTTTCCTGAGCAGGCGGGAAAAATGATATGCATAAAAATAATGACAAATATTAAAAGTCTCCCAAATAAGGGACCCGGATCACCAGCGTAATCCTAAATTTAAATGCACTCGCGATGGCAGCCACATTAAAGGTCTGATAAGCCAAATTAGGTTCCATGTAAGCATAATTAATCTTCTCTTTCAATGAAGATATTACAAGGGTGTTAATTTGAGTCCCAAAGGCTTTTGGGAAATTGAATTATATAGATAAAGCAAATATTTGACCTTTTGCAGATAATTACTATATTTTTTAAAATGCACAATGGAAACGAACACCAAGTAAACCTTGGGTGTCCCCTGCCAAAATGAAATTCATCATAAATATGTCAGGAGAGAGGAGACAGGTCATTGATCCTCGCCTGCCTCCCAGCCTCCGTTCCCAATGCACAGAAACTCCAGCTGGGGGGTCCTGGGTGTTTATTAACAAAAAAGTGATTGGCATCAGCTGTGGATCATGTCACATTTCTGTTCTCATTCATAGGTCATTACATTTCAAAAGACGGCAGGCCACTGCAGCAATGAGCCCAGGGCGCAGGCTTTTCTAGGTAAAGGCCTCACCAGGAGGCAGGGTCCTGGGTCCCCAGGAAGGCCCCACACCAGCGCCCTTGGGCTGCATGATGTAGAAGAGAGAGCAGAGGCTTAGGGCCAAATCCCTGCCTCAGGCATTTGGGCTACTTACTGAATCTCTCGGAGTCCAGTTCCACCAGAGCCCGTGACCCGGGGGAGCGTGAAATGAGATCAAAGACGCAGCCTGTCTCACCAGCCGCATGGGAGTCAGCCAGGCCTGTGCTGCTGACCCGCTCTCGTGAATGTCCGACTGTAAGACGGGGCACCAGCCCTGCACGGAGCTCCTGACCACCCTGGGAAGCCCCCATGAGAGAAGGAGCTCCCCCCGTGCTGAGACTGCCCTGGAGGTTTCAGGCGTCCCCCACAGGATGATCCTGAAAGGGAGGAGGAAGTGGAGCACGTCTCCTCTCCCCCACCCCCACCCCAAGCTCCACAGTACAGCGAGACACCTGGCCATGCCCTCACACAGTTTGTCCCACCGCCACAACCATGGAGGTGACAGCCACTTTCAATGAATGCGAATCCCATGGGAAGGAGCCATGGTGATGCAGCAGGCCTACTAACCTCCGAGTCAGCGGTTCAAATCCAGCAGCCTCTCCAGAGAAGACTTTTTAAAAGATCGTCTGTTCCTGTAAAGATGTACAGTCGTGGGAACTCTATATTGACTCTCCCACAGCGAGTTTAATCGCACAAAGGCTTTATTGTATGCTACACATGATCCTTCACACCATCTGGGGGCTGTTGCCACTCCCATTCCACAGGTGAGGGGACTGAGGCCCAAGGAGGGGAAAGAAATCCCTGGCATAGCAGCAGCGACCTCACTCCTGTGGTCCATCCAGGGCTGTCACCCATGCCACCCAAGAAGCAGGCCAAGGTCAAGCCACACGCTATCGCCACCATAGCCCAGCCACCTTCTCCTCTTTCCGCGGCCCTGGATGCGGAGAAAGGAGACCACTTCTCTTTATGGCCATCTGCCCAGCCACTATGCCCACTGTCCAGGACCCTGGCTGGCCTGACAGCCCCAGGCAACCACAGACATGTGACGCTAAGACATTGGCTTGAAGATCTCCCTTGTCCTCTCCATAGCCAGCACACCTGCCTCGGGGTCCTGCCAAGACTCAACTCAAGTTTCAGGGGACAAGGACTTAAATAGAGTTTCCATGGAAAAGCATTTTTCCTTTAGAGGGAAAAGCAAGAAAATGATACTGCTGTGTGCAGTGACAGGACGGAGCAGGGCATGGCCCACTTGGAGGTGACTGCACACAGGCTTTCAGAGAAGGCGTTTTGACCTGGCTTTGCGGGATGAATAGGAGTTCACCAGGTCAGACAGAGGAGGAAGTGCATTCCCAAGACAGGAAGCAGCAGGAGCAAAGAGAGAGAGGTGCAAAGTGGGATTCCCACATGTGCTGGGGATTCCAGGAACCGCTCCCTCCACCTTGGTTGTCACGCTCTGGGTGACAACCCAGACTCCTTTCATCCCACAGCTCCACTACCAGTGGAAGGCCTGGCCCCAGGGGATTCTGGGTCAGCAGGTTCCCAAACTGAGCCCTGCGCAGACCTGGGCAAAGAGATACACCCTCCCAGTAACCCCATTCTCCCTCACGTGCTGTGCTCTGCTGACGGAGCAGACAAGGAAGAGAGGCTGTTGGTGTGTTGAGAACAGGTATCAAAGCCTTAGCAAACATCCCCTAGTTTGCACAACGCAGGTCCAGGGGCCACCGTACCACTCCTGGAAAGTGTTTGCCGTGAGAGTCATTTACAGTAAATCACCAGAAACAAAGTCATTGTCCTTGTCATTAGTGCACTGGGGTTTTCTGTCTCTCTGATTAGCGTAGAATTGAATCTGGCCGGGCGCAAATTGAATTTGTACATTTCTCTAATCATACAATCTTCAGACACTGAATGTGCGCGTCTCAATTAGTCTGCCCTGGTGTGGCAGGTGTGGAGAGGCATCCTCATTGATGAGTGACAACCCAGAAGCTGGAGTGATCAGGATCGAGGCGTTGGATCCACAGTTAATACCAGGGTCTTCCAAAACCAGTGGTGGACTGGTCTCTAAGCTGGGGAGCGGGGTGGGATGAGGTTCACCTGCAGGGGCAGCGATGGCCCAGGCACAGGGCCTTCCCGCCTGGCAGAGAGATATTTGTGTGTCCAATTGACTGGCAGACAGGTGGGCCTTGTGACCCAGGGGGAGAGACTCAGCATAAGCCCTAGAGTGGACACAAATCCTCCTGAGGTCTCCCTCTCCCATCCCCCAAATGGTAGTAGGCCTGCAACCACGCTTCTCTCATCACACACTCTTTGCAGAGTGGTCATGTTGCCCCGGCATTGAATACCGTCTCCATCTCTTTCTTGAAGGTCCGGGCTTCCTCATGACCATGAAAGTCTGTAGCTTCCCTCTGCTCCCCACACTGGAAAAAGATCAAATCAAACGAAACCAAACCAAACCCAATGTCACCGAATAGATTTTGACTCACAGAGACCCTCTAGGACAGAGTAGAATCGCCCCTGGGGGCTTTCTGCGATGTCATCTTTCTCCCTTGGAGCAACAGATAGGTTAGAACCCCCAGCCTCTCAGTTAGCACCTGGTTAGCTACATGACCCACACTTACCCCAAGGGGACTCCTCGCTTCAGGAGGGGCTCCACCCACGTCACCCTAAAGGAGATGGACGGGAGATCATTTCAGTCCCTGCACAACTCGTTGACTTCTTCCTGTTTTACACATACAGAGAGACTCCCCAAACGGGAGAAAATCAAATTTGACAGTCACGGTCAACTGAAAGTAAAACGTTGAGAGGGAGCTAAGGAAATTGGCACTCCAAAGTGGGCACAATCTTATAAATCGCTTTGCCATTTTTCAAGATCATTTTACTGGGGGCTCTGATAACAATCCACACATCAATTGGATCAAGCATACGTGTACATATGATGCCATCATTACTTTCTAAACATCTCATTCTCTTTGAGCCCTTGGTATCAGCTCCTCTTTAGACCCTCCCTTTCCACCCTCCTGACCCCTTGATATATTATTTTTGTTCTCATATCTTATACCAACCACTATCTTCCTATAGTGAGAAGAGACTAGCACCAGCTATTAGGTAAGACCTCATCAAGTGAGTACCAAGGAAGACCATCTGAATGGAAGAGTGAAGAATGAAATGGCCCAAGAAGGGTATCGTCTGCTACAGGGAGCCCATGAGAAGAAGGAAGGAGAGGGACCAGGACCAGCTCTCAGTCTGACAGTGGACGCCACAGAATCCTAGCACTGCGATGAGAGGCCTCCCTGCTTTACTTCACAGAGCACCCGTGCTCACATGCAAACTCACTCCTCTGTGTTCTGATAGTTCCTCTAAGACAAGGTTCTCTGCCTTCCTCTTGCCGCCACCCTTTCATCGAGTTCCTCATGTGTGGTGACCCCCTCCAACCATAAAAGTATTTTCACTGCTACTTTTCTTCATCACTGTCATTTTGCTACGGTTTTGCATCGTCATGTAAATATCTGATATGCAGGATGCATTTTCATTGTTACAAATTGAACATAATTGGCTGAGCCCCAGTGGTGTAGTGGTTGTGCGTGGGACTGCAGCCCACTGGGACGGAGGTTCAATTCCAGCAGTGGGGCTGGGCCTCCAACTCCCACCACTGAGAGCAGTGATGCCAAAAAAAAAAAAAATGAACATAATTAAAGCATAGTGATGAATCACAAAAACGATATGCAATTATATATTGTGAAATATGTGGGTGTATCTACCTGTGGGCGGACCTGCCTGGAGGCAGGTAGAGGAGTTGTGTCTGGGTTCCTAAAACCATTGGAAATAGGTGTTTTTCTGATGCTCTTAGGTGGCCCCTGTGAAAGGATTGTTCAACAACCGTGCCCCCCCCCCCCCAAGGGGCTGCGACCCACAGGTTGAGAACTGCTGCCCTCAGCGCTCTCCAGAGCAGGCAGCGTGAGAGGTGTGGGGCAGAGGTGGCTCCAAGGTGGAACTCTCTCACCTGGCCAGCACAAGTCGCGGGTTGGACCCGCAGTCACGGCACCTCCTATGAAACCACAATCCAGCGGCCAGTGGAGACTTCCATGTTGTGATGGTGATGACCTGCTTCCCAAAAGACCCCAAAGACATCAGTCGATAGAAATCCTGTGGCTCACAACGGTCTGGTCCCTTTGTGCCCAGCAGGGACAGCAGGGAAGAGCAGCCATAAGAGCATGGGGGTCGGGCGCTGGGGGCCGGGATCTGCCAGTCCTTCCTACCCACAAAAATGTGAGCTCCACGGGCCAGGCTTCCGCTCACCCTCCCGTCGTATCTTCAGCACGGCGTCGACCCAGAGCAGGCTTGCGACCCAGATCTGCTGAATCAATCCGTGAACGAGGGAGCCGGCTGTTGTTTGCCTTTGCAGACAGAAGAATCCGCGGAAGAACTGAAAATCATTCGGCCTCAACCGGTAGACAAGGCCCCACTGCCCCAGAGGCAGTCTGAAGCCCACCCAACTTTCCCTCCTCGCCGAGTCACCTCTTAGAAGGGTTGCTCTTTCCATCCAGAACCCTGGTAAGTCCATTGTTTGGGCTTTCCCCTTGTCATTCCAGGCACTGTCCAGAATTTGTCCAAGTTTGAGGCTCTTTCCCGTGGCTTGGTCCGGAAGGGGGTCCCCAGGGAAAATTGCCTGGGTGGCAATTGTCCTGATCTTTGCTCCAGAAGTGCGGCACTATCTGTTCCTGCCCCCCTCTCCTTTCCCTTTATCCTTTCCCCTGCCTTCAAGGGAGCTCTTTAAGATCATCCTGCACATCGCCGATTTGATTTTCTATAAAGTCAATTCCACCCTGGTGCTTCCAGGGAGGTTTTCATGATTGTATTGCCTTTTTGATCCCTTGTAAATCTTCCTGATCTCATCCATCTCACTTTCCATTTCATCAAGGTGTCTTTTCATTGCGGCTTTTCTCTCCTTATTTCTGCGCCCTTTGCAGAAGCCACTGTCTCCTGGCTGTCAGGCGAGACTCTGAACTGTTGCTGGTTTTTTTCCAGCTCTGAAGAACATACTTCTCAAGGGTCTTCTGAGTTTTGAACACTACTGTGCTAATTACATAATCTGGTATCAATTTGGGACTTGAGAGGATTAAGAGTGAAGGCGTGGAGTCTAATCTGTCAAACATTCCATAGTCAATGAAGCCTCTGTGTGAGTTCCCTGAGGATTCTGGGAACTCCAGTATTCCTCCTTGGAGGCAGGAGACACTCTCTCGGCTGACTCCCTGGGAGACATTGCAGTGGACAAGACACATAGAACAACGCTAGTGCCCTGAGCTGGAGAGGCCACATGGTGACCCCTGCCAGCACTGTGATGCCTCTACCACCACTGGATCCACAAGGCCTTCCACCCACTAGCCTGTGATCTTCCTGCATCTAATGCTATTGCATGTGTTTCATGAGTCCGAAGAGAACTTTATAGATTGGTATTAGACATAGGGGCTAGTATTGAACTTAAGGACTTGATCTGAACTGGACTGGGATGTCATCAAAATATCTGATTGTTTCTGTATAAAAAGCTCTTACATTATGGTACCTAGAGAGTAGGTACTCCTGCTCTCATTGAACAATTTGGCAAAGTTTCTCTCCCCTTCCAGAGGTCCCAAGTCATCTTTTGAAGAAGAATAAAAAACAATACAACACTGACCTCTTGGTCACATGATGAATAAACATCCTTGGTCTCCTGGTCCCCTTGAATGACACTGAGGTGTCAGCTCCCCGGCCCATTCTCAGTGTCCCACTGACTCTCATCTCATGTGGCTCTTCTGGGTAGAATCTTTCTCTGGATCTGGATACTTAAAAGCATCACAGCCACAAGTCCCAGAGGACCTCCAATGATTCCGATGTGCACCACCTTGCTTCCAGGTACTCACTAATCTAGAGATATTTGAAAAACAATTTTTTCCAGAGAGTTCACATGTGAAACCTACAGGTAAGGTTGTCTTGTGTACTTGCCACAGATGTAACAGGCCATTGAGACCCCGACAGAGCACTCCTGGAGGGCAGGGTCTGTGTACTCTAGCCATGCAGAAGGGGACTGTATCAGTCCAGGTAGACTAGAGGAACAAATTTCAAAGACACGCATATAGATATAAGGAAAAGATTTATGTAAAAAAGGAATGTGACACTAAGAAGGCATCCCAATCCAGTCCAGTACAAACTCATAAGTCCGATATTAACCCATATGCCCAAAATCAGTCTACAAAGTCTCCTTCCGACTCACGAAGTCATAGGTCAGTGGGTGCAGAATTCCAGCGCTGGCAGGGGTCTCCCCATGGCTCCTCACTTCCAGGGCTCAGGTCCATCAACAGCATGCCACCCCTCCATGCCACCCCACAGGGCAAAGTCGTGTGGTCTCTCCGCCAGCTCCTCCAGCTTCTTGGACGCTGCCATCTTGTTTCTTCCGTGACTCATCGCCTCTCAGACTAACTCCCAACAACTGGGGAAGATAGCTTCTCATCTTCACGAGGGAAATATCGCGATATTTCCCAGAAGTCTCAGGAGAAAGCCATACCCACATAAAGGCTTCATTGGCTATTCAATGGCCATCTTCAGATTAACAGGCTAGACTTCACCCCTACATTTCAATCATAAAATTAACATAAGCACATGACTGCCACAGGGACCAAGGAGCTTTTGAGTGGTTCTTTCTATGCCTGGGTCTGCAAGCAATGGGACCAAGAGAGCGACTACCATCCTGAGGATCCCGCCCTCCCCCC
>PVJH01020399.1:0-40842 GCA_004026705.1 Nesogale talazaci | reverse complement strand
TGTTGCTTTCTGATTTTTTGAATTGGACTATCTTTGAGGGTGTTAGGTAGCATCTCATTGTTTTAATTTGCATTTCTCTTATGACAAGGATCAGGAACATTTTCTCATATGTTTATTGGCAATTTGGATTTCTGCCTCTGTGAAACTTCTGTTGATGTCCTATGCTGATCTCCACAGTGAGCAGTTAGTTTTGTTGTTTTTGGAAGCTATCAGGGTATTATAGATTTTAGTAATGAGTCCTTTGTCTGATGTGTCATTGCTAAAGATGTTTTCTTAGCTCATGGGTTCTCTTATTACTCTCTTGATGAATTCTTTCAATGTACACAGGTATATCTTTATCTCCAGTATATCTCACTTGTCAATTTGTGCCTTCTCTGTATTTGTGTCCTTCCCTATTTCTGATATCCTATGTATTCCTTGTGCCAAAGTTCTCAGATTGGTCCCAAATCCCTCATTGATGTTCCTAATAGTTTGGGGCTTTACCTCAAGGTCTGTGATCCACCTTGAATTTATTATTGTGCGTGGAGTGAGATAAGGGTCTTGCTTCATTTTTCTGCAGGTAGATATACATTTTTTCGAGCACCACTTATTGAAGAGAGCATCTGCTTCCCATTTGATATTTTTCAGTCCCTTATCAAAGATCAGTCGTCTGTATGCTGATGATTTTATTTCTGAGTTTTCAGTTATTTTCCATTGATCTACAGATCTACCATTAGAACAATACCATGTGGTTTTGACCATTGTGCCTGTATCATATGTGTTAAAGTCTGGCAAGGCAAGCCCTCCCACTTTATGAGTTATTCTCTGCTAATTCTGGGCTTCTTCCCTCTCCATATGAAGCTGGTAATTATCTTTTCCAGTTCTTTGAAGAAAGATGAGGGCAATTGTATTGGAATTGCATTAAAGTTATATAGTGCCTTGAGTAGAACTGACATCTTTTTTATATTCAGTCTTCTGATCCACGAGCATGTAATATTCTTCCATTTGTTGAGGTTACTCTTGGTTTCTTGTAATAGTGTTCTGTAATTTTCGTCATATAGATCTTTTGTTCTTTTAGTCAAATACAGCACTAGATATTTCAATTTGTGCTTACCTATTGTGGAGGGTGCCACCTTTTTAATCTCCTCTTCTATGATCTTATCTGATATGTCTAGCAATTCGATAGACTTCTACTTGTTGATCTTGTATTCTGCCACTCTGCCATACTCCTCTGTTGCTTCCTGTACTCTCCTTGTGGAGCTTTTGGGATTTTCCATATATAAAATCATATCATCTGTGAATAATGTTTGTTTCACCTCTTCCATCACCAGGCAAATACCTTCGATATCTTTTCTTCACTTTATGCTGCTAACTAGAACCTCCAGTATGTTATTGGAGGTGGGAACAAGCGCCATCCTCATCTGGTCCCCTCTTTCAGTGGAGTTCTGTTAGTCTTTTCTCCACTGACTACCACGTTGACTTTTGGTTTTTCATATATAGCTTGTATTTCCTTGACAAATTTTCCTTCCACTCCCATTTTCTTAAGTGTCTTAAACAAGAATTAGTGTTGCAAGGCTCACTGGCCCAACACAATCACTGAAATAAAATGGGTGCATAAGCAAATGTGGTGAAGAAAACTCATGGTGCCCAGAGATCAAAGGACATATTGTCTGGGGTCTTAAAAGCCTAACCATAAACAATAGACCATTTACCTGAGAAGAGGCCACACCCACACAGAAGAAGCACAACAGCCAGCATGGCCACAAGGTGGTGAAAAGTCTAGGCAACAGACATCAAACAGGGGAAATAAAACCATATCACTGTGTGCACACATCCCCAAGGTGCCCACTGAGGACATGTGGGAGTATGAGCAAGAGTGAAAAAAACTGATGGTGCCCAGCTATCAAAAGATACAGCACCTGGGGTCTTAAAGACTTGAGCATAAACAAGCAGCCATCTAGCTCAGGAGCAACAAAACCCACCATAGAAGAAGCTCACTTGCCTGTGCGGCCATGAGGCACTGAAACAATTAGGTATCAGGCATCAAAGAACAAAAATCAAAATCAATGGACTAGTTGACTTCTGATATGATCACTGAAGACAAATGGATATAGAGGCAAACAGAGTAGAAGAAACAATGGTGCCCAGCTATCTATGACTGAATGTCAGGAGTCTCAAAGATTTGAAGATAAACGAGTCACCGTTCAGCGTAGAAACAGCAAAGCCCACATGGAAGAAGCACACCAACTTTGTGATAAAGAGGGGACAAAGGGAGCAGTTATTGAGCATCAAAGAACAAGAATCACATCTTATGAATGAGGGGGAGAGCAAGGTGTGGACCTAAGGCCCACTGGTGGGTAATTGGACACCCCTTTACAGGGGAGTCATGGGGAGAAGGCAGACCAGTCAGGGTGCAGCCAGGCAGTAATGATGCATACATGTTTCCTCTAGCTCCTGAAGCCTTCCTCCCTCCAACTATCATGGTCCCAACTCTACCTTACAAATCCAGATGGCCTGGAGAAGGTACACTGGTGGAGAGGGGAGCTGGAGACATGGGGAAACCAGGACGGATGAACCCCTTTGGGCCAGTGGTGAGATTGAAGCTGCTGGATGGGTGGAGAGAAGGTGGGGTGGAGAGACTGAACCAACTGCAAGGATACACACATAAGCTCCTATTTGAAGGACAGGCATCAGGGGAGTGGGTTGGGGGAGAAGTCAGACAGTGTAAGATGTGACAGAACAATAATAATTTATAGAGTATTGAGGGTTGGTGGGGAAGGGAGAGCAGGGAAAGAGGGTAAGGGATGGAAAAGCTGATATCAAGGGCTCAAGGGGAAAAGCGGATGTTTGGAGAATGATAACAGCAGCAGACATGTGAAGGTGCTTGGCACAGTATGTTTATTTATGTTTTGTGAAAAATGATGTACGAGCCTCCAATAAAATGATTTTTAATTAAGAAAAAAGAAGTAACTGTCTCCTGATCCATGTACTGATTCCATAAGAGCACAGTGAAGTTTTTTGGAATAAGCACTCTTCTCAATATTATTCATTGTTATTATTGCCCACAATATTGAATATCATTGCATAATCAATAATAAACAAGTAAACATAAAAAAATTAGTGTTGGGTGTTGTCGAATGTTTTTTCTGCATCTATCACTATTACCACGTGGTTCTTATAGTTTTTCAAGTTAATGTCACAAATGATACTAATGGTCTTTTGTATGTTGAACCATCCCTGAGTCCCTGGTATGAATCCTTTTTGGTCATAGTGCATTATTTGTTTTAAATATTTTTGAATTCTCTTGGCTAGTATTTTGTTAAGGATTTTTGCATCGATATTCATTAGGGAGATTGGTCTGTAGTTCTCAGTACTTGTGGGATCTTTGCCTGGGTTAGGTATCAGTGTTATACTAGCTATGTAGAAGGTATTTGGGAGCTTGCTGTCTTTTTCTATGTTTTGAAAGAGTTTGTGTAGGATTGGTGTCAGTTCTTCCCTAAATGCTTGATAGAATCCTCGAGTGAACCCATCTGGTTGAGGAGATTTTTTGTTGGTAATCTCTTGATAACATTGTCTATTTCTTCTATTGATATAGGTTTGTTGAGGTTCTTGACAGCCATCAGTGAAGGCTTGTTTTTCCAAGAATTTGTCCATGTCTTCCAAGTTGCTGAATTCACTGGCATACAGTCTTTCATAGTATAGTACTGTTATTATCCTTTTGATTTCTCTGGGATCTATTGTATTGCCCCCTCTTTCATTTCTCATCCTTGTTATTGAGGTGTGTTCTTTTCTTTTTCAGTTAAATTCATGAGAGGTTTGTCAATTCGATTTTTTTCAAAGAGCCAACTTTTAGCTGCAGTAATTTTCCCATTGTCTTCTTATTTTCCTCTATTGAATCTCAGACTTCATTTTTATTATTTCTTTTCTTTTGCTATTAGTTGGATTGTCTTCTTGACTCTGCTCTAGTGTTGTAGGTTTTGTGCTTGTGCATCAGTCATAAGTCTCTTCCCCTTTTTCATAGGTTTGTGTAATGCTATTAAACTTTCTCTAATGACTGCCTTTGCCATGTCTCATAGGTTTTGGTATATCGTGTTCTCATTGGTTTCTAGAAATTTCCTAATTTTGTCTCTTATCTGGGCCAGTACACATTCCTCTTGCACTAGTGAGTTATTCATCCTCCAATTGTTTACCCTTATTCTCTTTATCTCCCCATTGTTGATTTCCAATCTTATGACACAGTGGTCAGAGATAGAAGTCTGAATGATATCAATGAGATTAAATCTATGCAGATTTGACTTATGTCTTAACATGTGGTCTATCTTTGAATATTGCCAAGTGGCCTTGAAAAGAATGTGAATCTTTTCGTATTGGGGTGGAGAGCTCTGTAGATATCTATCAGGTCAAATCATCTAATTGTAGTGTTTAGATCTTTAACCTCCTTGTTGAGTTCCTTTCCCAGTGATCTATTTTTCTCAGAGTGGTGTATTGATGTCAGCTACATTAACTGTTGAGGCTGTGATTTATTTTTTCATCTTTGGGAGTATTTGATTGACATATTCCTTAGGACTTTTTTTTTTAGTGTTAATGTTTAGATTAGTTAGTGGTTCTTTTTCTATCATTCCCTTGAGCATTACATATTGGTCCTCCTTATCACTTTTTATGATTTGCACTTTGAGGATTAGATTAGGAATTGCTACACCTGCTTTTTCTGAATTGCTGTTTACTTGGTATATTTTTCTCCAGTCTTTGATTCTCAGCTTATTTTTGTCTGTAATCTTAAGATGTGTCTCTAGTAGGCAGCAGATCAATGGGTTGTTTTCTAAGCCATTTTGTTAATCTCTGTCACATAAGACCTGAGCTCATCCATTGATAGTCAGAGTAATTACATCTCTCTATGGACTCTGTGATGCCATTTCATCACACCTGTCTTAGGTGTTTTCTTACTTCCATTTCTTTTCCATGGGTTGTGTCTATATGTATTTGTGTTTCATTCTTGCCTTCCTTCCATTCCTGAGCCAGAGATACTTGGAGGCTGTTTTCCCTTTGACGGTCTCTGGGTGGAGTTGCTCTTTGTGGTGGTCTTTTACATGTGTTGGTGATTGTTGTTCTCCTGCATCTACTGTGTCAGTGAGGATCTTTTGCAGTGCCAGATTCCTTTTAGCATATGCTTTAAAAATTTCCTTGTCTGGGAAGACTCTCACTTCTCCATCAAATTTGATTGATAATGGGGCTGGATAGAGTATTCTTGGGCTTGCGTTGTCTTCCAATTTTCAGACTATGCTGTTCAACTCTCTCTCTTCTTCATAGTTTCCCTTGTTTTGTCTAAGCATATTCTTATCTGCTTGCCTTTGTATGTGATTGCCAGTTTACCCTAGCTGCTCTCATAATTTTTTCTTTTCCTTGTAATTGAATAGTTTAACAACTATATGTTTTGGTGGCTTCTTGGGATTGTCTAGCTGGTGTTCTTTCAGCCTCCTGGATGGTTGTCTGATTTTCATTCATTAAGCTGAAGAAGTTTTCTTCCAATCATTCCATCACTATTTTGTATGTTGGTTTCCTTAATGCACCTTCCTCTGGTAGACAGATAATTCTAATGTTGTTTCTTCTCATAGCATCAGACGTAGCTCTGAGATTTTCTTCTGCTTCTCTAACAGACTTTTTAGCCTTTTCTTCACGTTTACTTATTTCCACTTGCAAGTTCTCTAGGTTGCCAGTGTTGTTCTCTGGGTGAAGTCCATAAATTTACTGTTCGTTTTTATTAGCTCATCTCTTAGCTCTTGCATTTCCCTTTGATGCACGGCCCTTATCTCCTTCATCAATTCCTCCCTTTTCTGTAGTTCTTCCCTCATGTCCAATATCATTTTTAAGAGAATTTTTTTTGTCCTGTATCATTCTTTAAAAGAATTTTTTTTGGTCCTGTATCATTCTAAACAGCATTCTGAAGATTTCTTTCTGTGGATGATCATCATCTGCATTTTCTATGACTACTGTTAGATCCAGCTGAACCTCATGCATTGGATTTTGCTTTTCCTTCCTTGTTGACCCTCTGGAAGCAGCCTGCTGGTTTTTGTTCTATTTATTGGAACCAGGTGCCATTTCCCCTGGCATCTCAGAGCCCTGGGCTCCTTATTTGGGAGGCTGATGTTGCATTTTCTGTTGGCTACACTTCCTTGAGGGGTTATGTTTCCCCTTTGTCCTGCTGCGATTCCCCTCTCACCTTCTAAGTTTTGTGCTCCAGCTTCTCTCAGGTCTCCTCAGGAACTGTTTGCAGCTGTGCACCTTAATGTCTGATGGAAAGTGTTGACCAAGTGCAGGGGAGTGTGTCTAGGGAATGAGTTGGTGATTGGTTGATCTGTTCCTAGCTAGGGGCACATCCTGCCAGTAGGTGGGTGGGACAGGAGGCCTGCCACTGGTGTGCTGATACACCATTCACTAGCGAACAGAGGGAAGGGCATGATTGAGTTGGGAGATGGGAACATGGCGTAGGCTAGCTCCAAAAGCTTTGGTCCCTATGTCACAACTGCAGTAGGTTCTGCTACATTTATGTGTGCTGCCTGGCAGGCCCTAAGTATAGTGGCAGTATGGGTCTCTCTCTTTGTGTGTGCTATTAGAGGAAGGTGGCTGGCTGAGCACAAAGGCAGGCAGGACAACAAGCCTCTGCTGTGTGCCTGGCTGCCTTATAGCACCTGGGCGCTGGCCTCCTGGGCGGGGTAAGAGCTGGCCAACTGATCCATGAGGGGCTTCCAGATGGGGTGTGAATCTCTGAGGTGGGCAGTGGGGATTCCAGGTCTGTGTGGAATGTCCCCATAGGACCCCGGTCACCCTGGGATGATGGGGCTGACCAGAGATTCTGTCCATGGGGCACTGATACAGGTCAGACCTTCCTGCCAAAAGCCTGGCTGCCTTGTGTGAAGGTGTGAATAGCATGGATCATGGCTCGATGGGTTGCCAGAGCGCTGCAAAAAAAAACAATCGCATCTGCAGAGAGTGCTGGCGATGGGGTGGAAGTCAGCTTCTAGTTCAGAAAAGTGCTCTACACCATCTTGAAAATCAACAGACAGATTTGATATCCCTACTTAGTCCCCCAAATCTCCCCAACTCACCAATCTTCATGGAGTACTGAGAAAGAGCTACCTATCCAGCTGCCATCTTCCTCCAAACCTCACATACACACATACACAATACATGAGTGGCACTAGTTTGGTTTATCTAGACAATGCAGGTTTGCCTTATGTTAGGTCACAACGTGGGGAAGGACTCAATTACCAAACTAGTGCAAATCCTGGCTTAGCCAAGTTGACACAAAAGACAAAGCCTAATTATCAGTCTGTAGAATGCCAACTTGGGATATATATAGGTCTCCTTAAATAATACATAATCTCCAAACAAAGACAACAATAAAGTCACACTTGTACATAACATGATATAACTAGCACACATATAACCACAAAACACACAAATGCAACGTTCATTTACATTTAGTAAGAGAAAAACCAAAAATATTTATTGTATACATTTATAGCAATTACAGTCCTCATGTCTGCAACTGATCACATAGCTATAGTTTGAATTTAGAACTATTTTTTTCTACTACCTATTCTGCTTGAAAGACTACCTCTTGGTCTATTTACAGAGTCCATATGATCACAATTAAGGATTCTGAAGTTGCTATCCTAGAATTTCAATTTATTCCCTTTATCATTAGCAAGTAGCACAGCATATCATGGCTTTTGCCCTGGTGAAATAACCAACACTTTTATCCCTAAAGAATCTGAGGCATTAGTAGTAAGATCAGAATTGGGTTGCTATAGTTTACCATTTACTTTAATCATAGGGTATAGCAATGCTAAGGGACAACTGAAAGAATCTCCTGGATGTTTCCCTTATGTAAGAACAAGCCAAGTCCTATTTGGTAATCAGAGTCAATCACACCACTCAATATAATAAGGTGGTTCTTTATCTTTTGATCCAGTGGCATGAGGGACCCAAAAGACTAATGGGCAGTCTTACCTTCAAGTTCAATGGAATCTATACTGTTTCCAGGTGAAAGTGTTCTTTTCTTTGGAATGAAGACCTCTAGATTAAAAGAGCATGAATTCAGAGGATCCGGAAGCAAAAATAATGCAAGTCATGCCACTCCCACTTCTACTTCTTGGTTCCTGGAGTTAGGAATCCTAGTTATTAGAAAAATAGTATCATATATTAGACATCAGCTTAGAGAATACACAGCCTACTGTAAAACATCTTCCCAACTTTGCAAGGTATTTCCACATAGCCGACAAAGCCATTGTATCTTTAGAAGGTCATTCCATTGTTAAACCAGACCAGCTGCTTTAAAACACTTGGGACCGTGGTAAGACCAGTAAATTCTATGAGTCTAGGCTCATTGCCCCCTTTCATTTGCTGAGAAGTGAGTCCTTTGATTCTAAGCAACTCTGTGTAGGATACCAGGCTATTATATTCTGTAAGTAATTTGGTAGAAGCACTGAGTGTAGGAAGGCAAATACATAACTGGAGCAAGTTTTTATTCCAGTAAAAAACAAAATGAAAGCAAATACTGCCTTTTTCTTTTTTTTTTTTTTGTGGGCATCACTGCCTCTGGTGGTCATGGGCGCTACCCAGCCGCCGCTGGATTTGAACCGCCAAGCCCGCAGGCTGCAGTTCCGCACTCAACCACTTACGCCACCGGGGCTCAGCCCTAAATACTGCCCTTTTCATCGTACAAGTAATCCTAGGTAATGACACTGCTACCAGTTTGCTGGTTGATCTTCTCAAAGAATGGTCTCATATCAGATTCAGTGTTGGTTTCTGCTGCTGAAAGTTTGGGCACTCAGGAGTTACCAAGCGGCCCTGGGTTACTGGAAGTTCATGATGCTGAGTTCATGCATAGCCTCCATTCCTGGCACCATGGATATTTTGTTCGTGCACCCATTGAATAAGGACAAGAGTGGCTGGGCAAAGAGGATGACTGGATTTCATAGAACATGTTATCTTATCTACTTGATTGCTAAAATATTCTTCTGCATAGGTACCCTGGGTGAGCAGTCACACGAGAAACAAATATCTTAATTTCTTGGGCCAATTAAGACAAATATATCCACACACCTCTCCCCCACACTTCCATGTCATCAATTTTTAAAACATGCTCTTTCCGAGTCCCCGGTCATCCAGCTAAACCATTGACCGCTCAGGATACAGACACCCATTTTGCCATTTCTCTCTAAGCAAAATTAACAAGCAAGTGTATTTTCAATAAGTTCAGTCCACTGGGAGAAAGTCTCTTCACCACCGTCCTTTATGGTAGTCCTTGAAAAAGGCTTTAGTGCTGCTGCTGTCCATTTATGAGTGATGTCTACATATTGTGCAGAACTATCTGAAAACAAAGCACAAGATTATCTTCCTCAATCAAATAATCCTAAGGAACTTTCCAAGAGGCCACAGGCATAGTGGAAGAAGAAAGGTACTGTGACGGGAGTGGATGCCATAGAACATTTCTTCCTGCAGCTTGCTTGGACCTTGCTTGAGCATGATTTCATATACGCCATTCCCCATTTACTGATTCAGTGCTGTTGTTCATGCTCAAATTTATGACTCTGTGACTTGGTGGCACTTTGTGAGGCTTTTAGTCTCCACTAAGATTCAGTAACAAGCCGAAAGCTGTTTCTCAAAAGAGGAGTTATCTGCAAAGGATGTCTGAAATTTTCTTCAAAATCCTGAATGTACTGTGATTCATCAATATATAGCTGCCCCAAACTACAAACTGAATACCTATTAGCCAACAAGCAATAGTGGACCAGCTGGCTTATATAGTCTAAGTGGCAGAGTGGCTTGCAAAGCATCCTGAACCTGTTTTAGAGCCTGCTCTTGTTCTGGATCCCACAAAACTAGCAGTTTTTGAGTCAATTGGTAAATGGGTCAGATGTATACCAAAATGAAGGGTATAGGGTATATTTCCTCCCAATCCAAAGAGGTCCACTAGGAAGGAGTTGTGCCTTCCTTTTAGTCTTGACTTCTCCCATATCACTGGTACACTAGAAATTTCACTGTAGGTGAAAGATGTCTGAATTTGTTTAACTTCCTACCTTCTAGCATACAGATAGTGGTGTAATATACTAAGCTGCTGTGATAGATAGGTTTATTGTGCCTACCTGGTCAACAGGAAAATGTGGGATTAATAAGGTTGCAGTTTGATTGTAGGGCAAAGAAATAAAGGACTCGGCAAGGACCACCACTCTCTCTCGTAGTCTCTGGTAATCAGATCAGTGTGCAGCTGCTTTAGCTGATTCTCTGCCTCAACTTGGGAGCTGATAACCCATACTTAGAGACAGTCAACCCATGGATTGTGGTGCAGGAGTTTGAGGTCCCTTTGAGAACTGCTTAGCCACGCTACTGGTGTGTGCATCAATTGAGACTCAGGCTGGTGGATTCTGTCATGTTGCATTGCTTGAGTTTGATATCCCGAGCCTGCTTCACTACGTTCCTGAGCTGCTGACTGTTGGTGATCCACCATGCTGTTTGCTGCCTATGTGCAGACTGCTTGCATTGCATTCAAGGGAAGACTCGACTGTTGTACCTTCAAGTCCTTGATGGTGGCGTTAACCTCTGTTATCCTGCCAGAAAGGTGGCATTACTTTTGGTTTTAATAATTTCCTAGTTAGATACTGCCGGTGGCTGCTGGCTTCTTGGCCGGTGCCAGCCGGCTTCTTGGCCAGTGCCAGCTGGCTTCTTGAACCTGTGAACAAAGAGGGTAAGAAAAGACTATATACAAAAGCTGGGAACGGGAGGACGGAGTCTGAAGACAGCCACCCCAAGTTTAATAAAGACAGTCCTTTTATAAGTCCAAGGCATTACATAACACACTTGTTCTTACACTCTTTCCCAGGACTAAGGAACATCAATATCTTATGTGAAATTCACCATTCTCATTCTCATCAGCTATCTCTTGAAACACAGCCAAGCTGCCTCTTGTTTCGGCCTTGGTAATTTCTATCTACTAACATAAACTAAGCTACATATATCTAAACAATCACTACAGTAAAACACCTGCACAATTATGTGAAAAGCAAAATATTCTGGGAACTAAGGTCATCATGCCCTAGAGTTATGTAGCAAAAGGCAACTCCTGCTTCCAAGACAGCTTCAAAGAGTTATGTAGCAAAAGGCAATTTCTGCTTTCAGGACAGCGCCAAACCATATTAACCCTTTGGTTTCAAGGCAGCTCCCAACATATTCATATATATATATATATATATATATATATATATATATATATATATATATATGACTGTGCCTGTCTTAGGTTGTCATTAACTTATGAATGTCTTACCCATCATCAAACCTATCCTCCAAGCGAATAGGTTCTGTCTTAGGTTGACAAACATAAAATGAACTTACCCGTCTTTGACTACCAGCCTGCTTTAATTTCTGGGGAGGAATATTACAAACCAGCTGCACGTAGGCCTTCAAGGCTATTCAGATGTATTTAGCTTGGAGATCAATTCCCCCTTTATTAATTAAAGGGGAGTTGTCCTTATGAGCCTGAAACTGAAGTCTAGTAGCCAATAACACAGTTTTTAAGGCAAATGTTTCTTTAAGGAATATCTTTAGTATAAAAGGAGCACAAATAAGTATAAGAAACACTATACCAAAAATAAAAAGAATAGTAATTCCCATATGCTTGATAGTATCTAAGCTGGGAACATGGTTCATAAAATTAGTGAAAAATTTTCCCGTTTGTTTAGCCAAATCTGTATCAAGAGGAGTACTTTCTTGCAAAGATAAAATCTCTCGATGTAATTTCATTATCCATAGCTTCATTACTACTGTACCAAACACCCATTAAATGTTTTTTAATATTAGGCCAAGAATAAGCAGTTTCATTATAAGGAGTAGGGATGACACAAATCCATTTAAAATCTACATGACACTTTAATTGTGTTCTGATTTGCAAACTTTCTATTTGACCTCCCAGAAACAAGAGGGTAACAAACATAGTGTTAACCTTTTCTTCCAACGTATGTTCTCTAGTGCATTCAAGGCAAAAGTAACATTTTTAGTCAAGTTGTTAACATAATCAGCGGTTTGAACAGAGGTGGTAAGAGCAATAGCTGCAGCAGAGACAGAGGCAATAGTAGTGGTAAGAGCAATAAACCCAACAATTACTAAACCTACAGCCCTATGTGGCCTAATTAATTGATTATTAAAATTTTCCCATAATTTCATAGCAAATTCTCCTGCCCAGGGAGCATCTAATTTGACAGGCAACATAACATAACATAGTTGGCGAACAATAAGAATTTTTACATTGCTACCAATTTGTGACATACAATTAGTCAATTTACATTGATTGCAAGTGTTGTTAAACATTCCATTGTCCTTTTTAATATCTATATCACCTATAAGTAAAGCATAGGGAAATGGTACACATGCTGTCAATCTGTAAACTATAGATTCTTCTTTACCGAAAGTTACTCCTCCCATCGTATACATGCTAGCAGTTAATTTCCATAAATTGGTTTGAAAATGGTCATGACCATGGGCCCACAGGCCTTCAACAAGTCCATGTTCACAAGACAGATCAGATAAGTTTTTCCTAAATGTCCAATCATATATAGTAGTGTCATTAAGTCCCGGAATGGGAATTTCACTTTTATTTCGAGCATAGCATTTATCCCATATTATATATTTTTGTGGTTGTTTAGAAAAGTTTCCGCAGGGCAAGTGTTCAGGCAGAACTTGTCTCTGGGATACACTGGCCTTCTCTTTTTCCAAATAAACCATGGTGACAGTAGGTGTTCCTTTTTTCTTGTTAGTTCCTCTTTGGAACATGACATTGCTTATTTTAAGACAGCCAAAGCTCTCATTCTTATGGCAGAAACAAACTGGTATTATTGTGGACAGTTCCTGGTAGGAAAAATTGTCTTTCACTTGATATTTTATATGCTTGCTGGTAGGAAAACCAACCAGTCTAGTATCATTCACATATACCGGTACCGTGGGATCCTTCCACGTTACTGCATGAAGAAAAGGAGGATTTGGGACATAAGCCCAATAGGTGTAGTCAAATGGAGCAGCTGTTGCTCCCGATTGTAAAGAAAACAAGATGACCACGGCTAGAAAAACATCAGTAGAGTTGTTTCCTTGCCCGATTGCTGCACAGCCTCCATTGCTCGTCTGAAAGATTTTTTCATTTGTCCCCACGTGGATAGCGGGTCGTCATCCTCAATTTTCAGTGTTGTCATCCTCGTTCCCAGGTTCGCAGCTCATTTGGCGTACCAGCCTCTCGGGGAGCCAGCGCGGACCTTCAGCATTCTGTGGAAACACACAGACATGCCCTCGTCCCCATATTAACAAGGGGTCTGGGCCCCTCCATTTTCCTGTAATAGGATCTTTCCATTTTACATAAGAATTCTGTACTGAATTAGTAGGGTCCCAGAACCTTTGTGCTGCAGATTTGCCATTGATATCCAAAGTTAAAAAATTTAAAATAAATAGAGCATGGCTAAGATGGTTTTGTGGTGTTAGGGGGTAACTGTCCCGCTTTTTTAATTTATTCAAATACATTTTAAGAGTACTGTTGGTTCGTTCAACTATGCCTTGACCGTGGGGATTATAGGGTATACCAGCTGTATGCTGAATATGCATTTTTTCGCAAAAAGATGAAAAGTTTTTTCCCGTATAGCCGGGTCCATTGTCAGTTTTTATCATTTTGGGGATGCCCAATATGGAAAAACAGTAAAGACAATGAGCTATGCAGTGTTTGCCGGCTTCTCCAGATTGAAACGAAGCCATGATGAACCCAGAAAAGGTGTCAACAGTAACATGAATATATTTAGAGTGACCAAAAGGACTGAAGTGGGTCACATCCATTTGCCATATATGATTAGGTAATAATCCACGAGGGTTCACTCCATAATGAGGTATATTAATATATTGCGGGCAAACAGAACCATTTCTTACAATTTGTCTGGCCGCTTCCTTGGAAATTTTAAAGTGCAAATGCAGACTTTGACTGTTAATATGATGTAGCTTATGAAAATTTTCAGCTAGTTCTTCTTGGGTTAAATAAATTTGAGTAGTCACATCAGTTAGCTTATTTCCTTCACAAAGAGGACCAGGCAGATTAGTATGTGCTCTAATATAACCAAAAAAGCAAGGGAACCTGCGGGTGTTAATTTCAGTTTGTATACTGCGAAATAAACCTTGTACATTGGACTTAACAGTACGTATAAATGGAACTGTTTCTAGAACCGACAGTCCTTGTACTATATATTGACTATCAGAATACAAATTGAATGGTTTATCATGAAGGTAGCAAATGGCGGTTAGGACAGCTTGGAGTTCTACTTCTTGAGCCGAAGAAAACCCAGTATTCCAAGAAACAGTTTTATTGTTTATAGTATAAGCTGCAGTACCATTAGAGGACCCATCAGTAAAAGCAATGGTAGCATTTGCTATAGGGCTATTTTTGATGATTTTAGGAAAAATATATTGATGATTACATGAAAATTGTATTAATTGGTTAGCAGGATAATGATTGTCTATAAAACCTGTATAATCGGCCAGAGCAATGGCCCAACTGTCACAATGTTGAAATAACCAATCTTGTTGATGTTTGGAAAAAAGGGTGCAAATATAATGGGGGCCCTTGCCTAAATAAGTGCAGGAATGTAGTCTAATCACTTGGATTAGGGTAGAAACTAATTCATAGTATGGAGTAAGAACTTTCTTTGGAGAGGATGGGAGGTGAAGCCACATAGGGGCTTCTCTTGATACAACACTGCAGTAGGAGTATGTTTGGTAGGCAAAATAATGCCTCCCCAGGGTTTACAATAGTCACAATAGTAAGTCTTTTGTAAAGATATAGCTTCCTCCACTAAAGTAAGTGCTTGCCTCCCTGCATCAGTGAGTTCCCTAGGAGAAGAAGGGTCGTTATTACCCTTAAGGATATCAAAATGAGATTTTAACATGCCTGTAGATATTTTTAAATAAGGTCTGATCCAATTAATGTCTCCCAGTAACTTTTGGAAATCATTTATGTTATCTTTCCTAATATGTATTTTTTGTGTATGAAAATAGGTATTATATAAAAGAAATCCCAAGTAAGGATATGGAGGAGCTTTTTGAATCTTTTCTTGGGAAACAACTAACCTTGAGGCAGACAGATCTTTTTCCATATGCGTAAAAGCGATGTTTAGATGAGATTCATCCTTATGAGCTAATAAAATATCATCCATGTAATGGACAATGTAAATTTCTGGGAAAAATTTTCTGGTATTAGCAAGCACGTTAGCAACAAACTTTTGACAGAGGGTGGGGCTGTTGGCCATGCCCTGGGGCAAGACTAACCAATGATAGCGCTTCATAGGTTCCTTATAATTGGTGGATGGGACACTAAAGGCAAATCTTTTACAATCTTGGGGTGCCAATGGTATAGTATAAAAACAATCTTTCAAGTCAATAATTATTTTAAAAGTATCTTCAGGAATAGCTATAAGTGATGGTAATCCTGGTTGTAAAGGGCCCATTAACTCCATAGATTCATTAACTTTTCTAAAATCCTGCAATAATCTCCATTTTCCAGATTTCTTTTTGATAACAAAAATGGGTGTGTTCCACGGAGAAGTGGAAGGAGCAATATGACTGCTGTCTAGTTGTTCCTGCGATCTAGTTGTTCAGCGATCTTAATTTTTTCAGCTGTAAGGGGCCACTGATCTACCCATACGGCCTGATCAGATTTCCAAGTGATAGAATCAGCATAGGTAGCAGGAATATCACTGGCCCCCTCTAAAAATATCCTAGACCATGTCATCCTTTGTTTTCAGATCTCATTATAGGCTCTAGCATGCCCTGGTTAAGCTTTCTCAATCCTTTACAAGGCAGCATACCATTGTCAAACATCTGATTACTTACAGTATCATTGGGGCTATACAGGTACAGTCCCATATCTTTCATAACATCTCTTCCCCACAAATTTACAGGCAAATCATCTAAGATATATGGCTGACATATACCAGTATGTCCTTCTTCATCTCTCCATTGCAGCATTTTACTACTTATGCAAGGGGATTTAGGCTGTCCAATATCATGCAATTCTGTGGCTGCTTCTTGTAAAGGCCAATGCACAGGCCAGTGTTTGCTGGCTATGACAGATACATTGGTGCCAGTATCTAGGATACCTGAAAATTCTTTTCCTTCTATAAAGAGTTTCATTTCAGGGCGCTCCTTTTTAATCTGTTGCACCCAGTAAGCATCAGAAGAACCAAAACCACTGTCTTCTCTGTTGGAAGCATTCATGACCTTTCCCACAGAGGTGCTAGGCAAGAGTATTAATTGTGCAAACCTCTGATTTTGATTAGTAGCATTAATTTTGGAAGGAGAATGAATCATGACTTTAATTTCTCCAGTAAAATCCTGATCTATAATTCCGGGCACTACTATCAGCCCCTTCATAGTAATGCTACTACGTCCCAGGATGAGACCTAGCGTATTTGTTGGAGGAGGGCCATAGACTCCTGTAGGCACAGTCTGCATATCCATTCAAGTGTTAATACTGTGTAGGAGGTGGCACTGAGGTCCAGTCCTGCACTTCAAGGGGTTGCTCTGAACAAGTCACAAATGGATTTTTTGATGTTTCTACTTGGGTAGTGTAGGCCCCATGAATTTGTTTCCGGGCCTGGGGCTGGCCCCGACGCCAGTTTCCCTGCATCGGGGGTAAGGGACGGCCAGTATAGTCAGTTATAGATTTACAATCTTTTGCCCAATGCTGACCTTTATGACATCTGGGACACATTCCTGGAGTTCTGGTGTTGGTAATTTTCTGATTATTAGGGCACTGCGCTACTCTATGTCCCAATCGTCCACATCCAAAACAACGCCCAGGAGAGCCAGGAATGTGATTTCGGCCTCTTTTGTCTTTCCTTCTTTGAAATAATACTTCCTGCATAGTTTTTCCTTGTAAGGCAACTGCCAAAGTCACACCTAGAACATAGGAAGGTCCTATGTCGCACAAAGTCGAATATAATCAGAAAGATTGACCTTTTTTCTGAATGGTCTAAGAGCTGCTTGACAAGCAGTGTTGGCATTTTCATATGCCAACTCTTTCACCAGCATGAACCTTGCCTCTTAATCAGCAATAAGTTTTCCTGTGGTTTCTAATAATCGAGAGACAAAATCCTGATATAACTCATCTGGTCCTTGTCTGATCTTAGAGAAATCCTCCGTCTTCCTATTAGAACTGGGTAATTTTTTCCAAGCTCGCTGTGCTGCAGTTCTTATTTGGGCATAGGTTTCTATGGAAAATCTAAGCTGGTTGTCTGTGGAGCGATAAAAACCCTCTCCAGCCAACATTTCATAAGAAATAGGTACATTCTGATTTTTGTTAATTTCAGTGACGTGTTGACATCGCTCTACATATTCAGATTTCCATAACAAATAATCTCCTCCACTTAAACAAGCCTTAGCTAACTGCTTCCAATCATTAGGGGGCATAGGTTGATTGGACATTCTGGACAGAATGGCTCCTGTAAATGGGGCAGTGGGACCATACTGAGCACAGGCTTGTTTCAGTTCCTTAAATTGTTTAAATGGGATGGGTTGGTGAAATCTATTTCCCTGTGGATCTTCTAAAACAGGGTATAATTGGAAACCTGAAATATCATCATTATTCCGCACAGCAGTTTGTAATGCTTTCTGTAACGGAGACAATCCTTCTGTTGAAGGAAATTTTCCTTTATTACTTAAAACAGGATAAGCTTTTACATGATCAGAATCTGGTTTATTCAAAATCAGTTTCTTTAATAAAGTACAAATTTTCTTATTCTCTAAACCTAACAAAGCAATAAAGTCCTCATCCTCATGATATTTAGCAGCTTCTTCCTCCAAAGTGGTGGAATCAGTGGGTGACAATTTGTCATCAAGGGTATCACGAAGAGGATGCACAAGTTACTTTAGCAATTGGGGGAGCACTAGGTGAATTACCTTTCTCTTCGGTAATCATAGGGAGAGAAGTACTCCTACATAAGGGGGTTTTATCCAATTTCTGTCCCTCATGACGGGGATCTAAACAATCCCTAATTAGATTCCATAGAGAAAAAGCGTCAGCAGGCACATCCTCAGGGCCCTTTGAGGCATAGTGCTGTCTTAGCTCATACCCTATGCGTTCCCAATGATCTAAATCAACCGTCCCTTGTTTAGGGAACCATGGACAAACTTCTTCAAAAAATTTCAAAAATTTTTCCAATTGTTTGCTACCTACCTTAATGCCCCTAGAACAGAGCATATTTTTAAGAAGTTGCACGAACAGCACTCTGCTATTCTCTTGCCCCATGTTTTACTCCCGTTTATAAACCTCCCTGCCCTTTCTTTACCTTAATTTTTCTGGACGCCCATAAATTCTCCCAGGGCAGCGTCCTTCTTTATTCTATTGCTAGTCTCAGAGCGTCCTCTGAGCTTCCCCATACGTCCTCTGATTCTCCATTACGGGCCACCATTTGCCAATATCTGTCGGCTTCTTGGCTGATGCCAGCAGGTTTCTTTGCCAGTGCCAGCCGGCTTCTTGAACCTGTGAACAAAGAGGATAAGAAAAGACTATATACAAAAGCTGGGAACGGGAGGACGGAGTCTGAAGACAGCCACCCCAAGTTTAATAAAGACAGTCCTTTTATAAGTCCAAGGCATTACATAACATACTTGTTCTTACACTCTTTCCCATGACTAAGGAACATCAATATCTTATGTGAAGTTCACCATTCTCATTCTCATCAGCTATCTCTTGAAACACAGCCAAGCTGCCTCTTGTTTCGGCCTTGGTAATTTCTATCTCCTAACATAAACTAAGCTACATATATCTAAACAATCACTACAGTAAAACACCTGCACAATTATGTGAAAAGCAAAATATTCTGGGAACTAAGGTCATCATGCCCTAGAGTTATGCTGCAAAAGGCAATTTCTGCTTTCAGGAGAGCTCCAAACCATATTAACAGTTTGGTTTCAAGGCAGCTCCCAACAAAATACAGTTCTATAACTTCCACTTGCCCCTTTCTGCCTTAGCAGACCTTATTCCACATATCAGGGAATGAATATGGGTTCTGGCCAGTTGCTTAATATAGCTATTCCAGTTTTTCATTATAGAATTAGGTTGGTTATGACAGGACGAAAAGATGATGACAGGATGTCAGTATTTGCCTGTCCATTTGTCCAACTGTGGGGGCTTGTGTGTTGCTGTGATGGTGGAAGTCATGTCACTGATATTTGAAATGCCATCAGGGCCACCCAAAATGAACAGGTTTTATTGGGGCTTCTAGATTGAGAACAGACAATGAAGGAGGTCTCAGCTCTCCACTTCAGAGGAAGCAGCTACTGATAGTCTTATGCATAGCTTCGAAGCAATTTCTACTACTGAAATCCTAAACAAAGGAAGCAGAACATTGTTGGAGATATTGCCAGATGATGAGACACTCGGGTCCAAAGACACTGGAAATATGACAGAAAAGCTGCTGATTTCATGGAGGGGAGTTGACTATGGTGACATGAATCTAGGTATAGCCTGTGGAAGTGGAGCTTTCCAGATCTCAATTTCCTGATGGAGCATGACTCAAGGTAAAGAGAAACAGCTTTAAAAACTCTTCCCATGATTGGAACTTGAAATGTGCAAAATACGAACTTAGGAAACTTGGAAGTGGTCAAAAATGAAATGGAATACATTAAAACTAGGCATGAGTGAGCTGAAATGAAATAGTATCAGGCATTTTGAATCAGAAAATCTTATCATTTACTATGCCAGGAATAACAATCAAGAGGAATGTTGGGGCATTCATTGTCAGAAAGAATCTTGCTAAATGCAGCATGAAATACATTGCTATCTGTGATTAGAGTTCATCCACCCAATTAAAAGAAAATTCAATCGATACAACTATTATTCAGCTTTATTTACCAAACACCAAAACTAATGATGAAGAAATTGAAGCATTCTACCAAACACATCAGTTGGAAATTCATCAAACATGCAATCGAGGTATATTGGTAAGTGTTGGTGATTAGAATGTTGTTAGAAATGAACAGAGACACAGAGGAATGAGAAGCACATGGAATAAATCTGTAGGAAAACAGAGGACTACAGCTCTCTCATCTCATGTCTGTAGCAAAGAATTGAGCTGTGTCCTTTCTTTTAATTCATACTCAAATTTGGGAATACATAGCGTTGTATTTACTCAGAAATTTTTTTTAATTTGATAAGTAACATTCTTGGAACCACATTATCTAAAAAACCAGGTGTTGAAAAAAATATAATCTATAAAGCAAAGAACAGAGCCCAAACAAATGCCATTAAAATATTCTTTATCAAGGATATCTCCTTGATTTCAAAACACCTGTGTACAGATTATTTTGACGTTGAATGTGTATCCTTGAAGTTTTTATTTGTGTCCAAGTTCTAGTCGTGCTTCAACTACATTTCCCCCTTTTATAGCATCCAAGTGAAGGGAAAATGCTGTAAAGGCAGCATTTCTTCTATCTGTGCTTTTTTGCTCAGCGAGGATTTTTCAGCAGACTATATAAAAGACAAAACAAAGACAAATTATGAGCCAAAGCAACCCTGAAAAAGAGCCAATTATAGTTTTAAGAGAGGGAATAAGGTTAAGTTGATGAAGATCTACAAAAAACTGTCAAGCACTCAAGTGCCAATCAATCTGTTCCCTTTGTTTTCTATAAGTATCCTGTATATGATATTGTAAGTGAAAAATATCCTGGGATACATTGTGATAATTCAATAGATGTCTTTTAGCACGAGTTCAAGAAAATGGTATCATTATAAATCACAGGAGTAACACATATGAACTTATGATTCCAATCACATTGTAATTTAATTTGTTGCTTAATACTATTAATCTGGTCTCCCAAAAGAATAACTCTTTGAGGTAAATCAGCCAATTGTTCATGAATTTGCTGATCAACATATTGTTGAGGGATCACAACACTTCAGAATTCTGATGCCAATCTTCTACAAAATTAGTAGTTTGTACAGACTGATGTAAAGCTAATTCTGCAGTAGTAGCAGTAGCAGTAATTGCTTTGATTTCTGAAATTGCAGCTATCAAAATTTCTAAAAATTGCTTTGATCTTCTTAAGTCATTTCGCCAATTTGCCAATTAAAGCTTAAGTAGAAGAACGTTGCTACTGCCAAGACAATTGAGGCAATTGAGTGGACATCCATATTCCTACTCTAGCTATATATATTCACTACTATGATTAAAAGTAAAAGAAGAATTGAAGCAAGTAAAAAAAGTACAGTTATTATAATTAATTTCTCCAGATGAATAATTCCAATTGACAGATCCTTTCATAAAAAGATATGACAAACACACACATCCCAGGTTGCATTAACTGTGAAGGACAAGGTGTAATTTCCTGCCTGATTAGTACTGTTGCCAAGCCATCCTCTCACAGAGAACAAGGCAGCGCCTATTTTCCACAAATGACCTTGGAGGGGTTTTCCTATGATATGAGGGCTGAGAGGAGAAAATCTTCCCCCATGCCAAAAAATGGACTCCGAAGCTTGTGTGTCAAGCGTGTGGTTATGAGAACGCCATTTAAGATCAGCTACCCTAGATTTAGCCTGAACAGAACCTGTCGGGCTCCAATCAATGACAATTCCTTGGGAATTATTCATTAACACTCGGGCCTCTTCTCGTCTGCAAATACTCCCATGCACCCAATCAGAAAAGTGCAAATAGGTTGGTGATTGACATAGTGGCAATGGAGGTACACAAAGATTTCCCGTTGTATTTAAATCGGAAAACACTTGAGCACATAATATTAGCAATTATTGTGGCTTAGTCTTCTGAATTTTTGGAAATTGACAGCCAGAACCGATACTTTAATTTTAAATAATGTCCCCCAAATCCAGTACATATAGGAAGTCCTCCAGCCCCAGTTTCATAGGATGTACTAATTGTGCCTACTTCATTTACTCAAACCACTTTTCTTGGTAATATTCATGCCAACAACATCCCCGTTCAGTTCCCTCCAAGGACAAGGTCTCTTTGGGGCCATCACGTAATTGTATTCGCTTACCTGGAACCCACAGCTTCTCTTCTCCAGTAGAAATACAAGCATACGCCCTTACCCATCTTATAACCATAGCCGATTACCATTTGTCTTGTTTCAAACTCTTGTACCATCTAGGCTGTTCTATATCCTGAGAAACATTATTTTCCCAATGCAATTCAGCAGCTGTGAATTTTTGGTCATTTAAATTTAGGAGATTTAAAGTATATAAAGTTGTATAAAGCCTCCTTCTTGGATGACTGCCACCATACCCCGTCCCCTTTTCTTTTAAAAGCAACTCTTTCAAAGTCTAATTTTGGCATTCAATAATAGCTTGACCCGTACTAGCTCTTGGAATACCTGTCAAATGTTTAATTCCATGTACATGGAAAAAAGCTAAACATTTTTAGAAACATAAGCAGAACCATTATCTGTTTTAATAGTATGTGAAATTCCCATAATAGTAAATACATCTAACAAATGAGTAATAACAGCATCAGCACACTCTCTAGTAGCAGGAGTAGCCCATGAAAAATGAAAAAAAAATATCAACCGAATGATGAACATATTTAAGTGTGCCAAAAGAAGGAATTCAATTAATATCCACTTGCCAAATTTGCTTCCAGCTTGTTCCCTGAGGATTAGTTCCTTAAGCAAGATGAGGGTAGATACCGCTTGGCAAACTTGAGCAAGATCATAAGTCTTCACTTGTTTTGACTATTTGCAACTTACTTTGACCTTCTGAAATCTACCGTCTCCACCTAAACTTAAAGACTCACTATGAAAATTGCATTAATGCAGTGTTAGCAAATGGTAAGATTTTGCTGGGAGTCTTTTATGCTGCATTGCAAGAAGGTTACCGTGACCAGGGTCAGGGAGTTTAATTTAAAGTTAAACTGAGTGGTGAGAGTGAGGCACAGGCTGCAAAAGATAACAGCTGAAGGAGAGAAGTTTGTAATTCAGGGGAATCCTGAGCCCATTTTACAGCAGTAGAAAGACAGAATTTAAAGAATCAGGAAAAGATTTATTAGATCCTTGTAAAATTTTACTAAATATTTTTTCTGTTCCTCTCTTTTCATCTAATTTTTGCCAAGCACATACGTGTAGATTACAGATTTGTTCAGTATTATCATCCCCAAAGATGGCTTGCTGAGCAGTAGCAGCAAAAGGACCAGTGCCAATCAATTGTTCAAAAGTTGTTCCTGGCAGCTGCCTACGGTTATTAATCTGAGCCTGTTTTCCAGCAGGAATTCGAGGCATAACCATATTCTCTTTGGGATATGCTGGAGGATTTTCCTCAAAATAAGAGACTCATGGTTTTACAACTGCCTTTCCAGAATCTAACTGAAGATGCATAGACAGTTTATCCACTAAACAAACCAAATTCTCTAATTCCTCACATATGGAAAACTTATTCTCCTCTTCAGAGGAGGAATCTGATGAAAAAGATTTCACTTCACAGCTATCATAAACTGTGTCATATGTAGGGTTGCTAGATGGCTCCATACCAGCAGTTCCTGTAACCTTTTCACAAGCAGACTTTTCTCTTTCACTTTTAGTATCTGACTGACATGGTTTTATGGCAATATTAACTAAAGACATTAATGCCCAACATCATGATCAATGGTTTCACTTCTTTGATGTGCCCTTCTCAAAGCAAGAACCATCTGTTTCCATATGTTAGCATTTAATTGATTCTTTTTTCAGGCTGAAACCAATAGCAATGTCTATGCACACAAGCAAAAAGTTTCTTAAAAGTTTGAGATGGAACTTTTACTCTTGCTGTCTTTAAAATCGCTTTCAAAACTTCAGTATTGTTTTTCTGTAGATACAGAATTTCCCTTGACTCTGGCTTTTCCCAAGGTCTATTGCAGTATTCATATAATTTTACCACCTTCATTCTGTGAGTCCTTCAGATGTCCTTTCAGGTCTCAGGTTTGGGTGCCAAATGTTGTTATACATGAACAGAGATACAGAGGAATGAGAAGCACATGGAATGAATCTGTAGGAAAGCAGAGGGCTACAGTTCATTCAGGCATGTAGCAAAGAACTGAGCTGTGTCTTTTATTTTTGTTCATTCTCAAATCTGGGAATACATGACTGGTTGCATTTACTCAGAATTTTTTTTAATTTGATAAGTAACACTCTTGGAACAACATTATCTAAAAAACCAGGCACTGCAAAAGATATAATCTACAAACCAAAGAACAGAGTCCAAAACAAACCCCAGTATAATATTCTTTATCAAGGACGTCTCCTTGATATCAAAACACCTGTTTGCAGATTATTTTGACTTTGACTGTGGACCTTGAAGTTATTTGTATCCAAGTTCTAGCCATGCTTCAACTACATTAGAATGCAGAAGTTGGAGACAAAGAAGAAACAGTAATTGTAAATATGGATTTGGTGATAGAAATGAAACTAGAGATCAGATGATAGAATTTTTCAAAACCAATGACTTTCTTAAAAAACATAAAAAACATAAAAGACTATATCCATGAACTTCCACAGATTGAATACACAGAATCAATTTGATGCAACATTCCCTCACAGAGGGGTCACAGAAAAGGGATGAGACAATTAGGGTGCAGTAAAGCAGCAATGAAGCACACTGTATTCCTCTGGTTCCTGAGACTTCCTCATCCCCCATTATCATGACCCAAGTGCTGCTTCTCACTCCAGACTAGACTGGAGCATGTACACAGGTATAGATGAGAGATAAGAGTTCACGACACATGGAACCCAGGAGCAGGAATGGGAATAGTGATGACAGAAGGGTAGGGAGAATGGGGAGAGGAGAGGAAGGAGGAAATGATTCTAATGATCGACACACATCCACGCAACCCCTTCCAGAAACCATAGGGGAAGGGAGACAGTGGTCAATGTGAGATATGAAAATCATAATAATTTATGATTTATCAATGGTCACAAAGCTGGAGGAGAAGCTTGGAGGATACCAAGGACTCAATAGAAAGTACTTGTCTAGAAAAAAAGATAGTAACTTATGTAAAAATATGTTCAATACAATTGATGTACAGATTGTAATAAGAGTTGTAAGAACCCCCAATAAAATGAACTTTTAATAAAAAGAAAGAAAAATCAATTTTACTACATTTGTGGGAAGACACTTTGGGGAAGCTCAATCTCAGCAGCTAAAACTAGACCAGAGGTCAATTTTGGAACAGACCATTAATTGCTTATATTTAAGTTCATGGTAAAGCTGAACAAAATTAAAACAAGCTCATAGGAACCAAAATGCAACCTTGAATCTACTCTACTTGAATTCAGGAAAATCTCAAGAACCGATTTGATGCGTTGAGCATTAATAACAGAAGACTTGATGATTTGTGGGCATCACTGTGCCCTACTTTTCTCCATGGTGACACTGCTCCACCTGGCTGTGCCTTCTGATTGTGAGTAGACGCCATACATCTTGCTACACCTCTCAATATCACACAGCCATCTGTCACCTCAGAGTGCTACCCTGTGACTTGCTTCTCCTTACTGTTCTAGTGGTCTTTGCTACACTTTGCCACTTTTTATTTTCTGCTTCTTTGGCCTTTGGACTAGTGGCTGTGTGGCTTGGAAAGACCTTCAGTATATTTACTGAGCCATGAAAGTGAGTCAGACTGAACTCTCTGTACTGCTCTGTAGATTAATTTGCTGTTCTAATTTGTTTTCACGATATTAACTTATACACACACACAATCAAAAGTGTCCTGGTTTTGCTTCTCTAGAGAACCTTGTATAATACAGAAGCCCAAAATAACTAAAAGGAGTTCATTACTTCCAGTTCCATGGAATGAGTGTTGTGTCTCCTGGTGGAAATATTCCTAGCTTTGGAACTAATATCTCCAGACCTGTGAAGTATTGGGCGCTAGAGACAATAAGCAAAGAAATGTAAATGAGTCACTCAGGTGACTCACTAAGAGTGAGTCACTAAGGGTGTTTCTGAGTTACAGTCTCAGAAACAGACAGGGACAGTTCTTCTCTGTCCTACACACACACACACACACACACACACACACACACACACACACACACACTTGACTCAATGGCAACAAGTTATTGGAACTGGTACACAGCGTTTTCACCACTGGTTTGTCATTTTGTGGTATGGTAGTAGCTTCTTCTTTTGGGGGGGTCATCACTGTCCTCTGGTGGTTGTGGGAGCTACCCAGCGCTGCTCCTGAGAGCTGCCACTGGATTTGAACCGCCAAACCCGTGGGCTGCAGTTCCGCACTCAACTACATACTCCACCGGGGCTCAGCCTGGTAGTAGCTTCCATATTGCTGCGATGCTAGACACTATGCTCCCTGTGTTTCAAAGGCCCAGCAGGGTCACCATGATGAATGAGTTTAATACATTTGAATTATAGTGTTGGGGAAGAATATTGAAAATGCAATAGATGTCCAGAAGAAAAATAAAATCTGCTTTGGAGAAAATATAGGCAGAATGTTTCTTAGAAGACAAATGTTTCTTAGAGGCAAAATGTGCAGACTTTATCTCATATATTTTAGATGTTATTGGGATGACATCCCTATAAAAGGTCATAATGGTTGGGTAAGGAGATAGTCAGCAAAGAAGAGGAATATAATCAATAAGAAGGGCTGCCACAGAGACTACAACAATGGGCTTAAATTTAACAACAATTGTGAGAATGGCACATTATTTGTCAATACTGCATTATGTTGTCTGTGATCCTGTTTTGAGCTGGAAATGACTCAATGGTATCTAACCACAATGACATGCACATCTTTCTGTAGGACAGTTAGTACTCTAGGAGGTCCCAAGTTACCAATGAATACTCTGCTACTCAGATCTCAATAAAAAGACAGAGATCAATGTTTGGAGATGCTAAATGACCAGAACTTGTGAAAACTAAGACAGAGTGATAACTACTGAGACATCACTGTACATCACTATACATCACGATACATCGCTATACATCACTATACATCACTACACATCGTTGACCCAGCCCCTAGTTGTTCACACTTCTGGAAATCACCTAATAGATCCAGTAAAATACAGTAGCTGGAAGTTAACAATCTGAACAGAAATTCAAACAGTTGTGGTGCCCTAAGGAAACAGAGGTTTAAGTTTAAAGCTTGAGATGAGCCTGGAAATAACTGACTATATTGTAGGAATACAGACCATATCCCACAAATAACAACAAACTGCCATGGCTTGCATTAATAAAATCTCAAACCAACCATTATAGAATGATGGTGTCTATTGGCATTTTTCATCCCTTGTCTGTCAGTTTGTCCTACTGTGGTGGATTGCGTGTTGCTGTGAAGCGGGAAGCTATGGTACTTGTGTTTCAAATAGTAGCAGGTTCACTCAGAGTGAACGGGTCTCAGTAAAGCTTTCAGATGAAGAACAGGCAGTGAAGAAGAAATAGGCTTTCCAATTCTGAGAATTTAGCCACAGAAACCTTGTGCATAGAAATGAGACAGTGTCAATATGAAAAACCAAAAAATGAGTAGCAGCCGAACATTGTCACACTTTGTGCCAGAAGTTGAGCACCTCAGGTCAGAAGGCACTCAAAATGTAATTGAGGAATATCTGCTTTCTCAAAGCAGGGTTGATCATAATGACATGGATGGAATAAACCCTCTGGATGTTAATTTGCTGATGGAGCACAGCTCAAAATTAGAATAAGTAGTCATAGACATGTATTAATAAATAGATATTGGAAAGAGAAAAGTATGAATCTGTGAGGTTCTTAAAAATGAAATGGAATGCATAAAGACAGACATCTCTAGGTATTAGTGAGTTGAAACGGATTGGTATTGGATATTTTGATTCAGACAGTCATATGGCTCATCATGCTGGAAATGAAAAACTCAAGAAGAACGATCCCCCATATCTGTCCATGTACAAGAAAATGCAGTCAATACAGCAATTATTTAAATTTATGCACCAACCAAAAAAGCTAGTGATGAAGAAATTGAAGAATTTTACCAATGCCTTCAGTTTGAGATTACTCAGACACGCATAAGATGCAATAATAATTTTTGGCAATTGGAATTCAGAAGTTGGAGACCATGGGGGAAAAAACAGTAGTTGAAAAATATGGCGCTGATGATAGATATAAAGCTTGAAATCTCTTCTTCATTGCAAATATCTTTGTTAAACAACACAAAAGGCTAATATAAGGGCATATTTCTCCAGATGGAGTAGACAGAAATCAAACTGACTACATCTTTGGGAAGAGATAATGGAAAAGCTGAAGATCAGAAGCTAAAATGGGGCTAGGGATCAGCTGTGGAACAATCAGTTTTCCATATGTAAATTAGAATGAAACTGGAAAAAAAACACCCAAGTCTGCAAGAGCAAAACTATTACCTTGTTTAAGCAGATTTGGAGAACATCCCAAGAACAGATTTGAAGTATTGAACACTGACAGATGACCTGATGAGCCTTGGGAGGACATTATGAACATCATTAATGAAGAGAGCAAAAGGTCACTAAAGAGGCAGGAAAGAAAAGATCAAAGATGATGTCAGATGAGACTGTCAAACTGGCTCTTTATTGTAGAGGTGCAAGGCCAATGGAAGAAATGATGAAGTAAATAAGATGAACAGAAACTTTCCAAGAGTAGATGGGGACGCTAGAGCCAAAAATTAAAATTCAATATTCAAAGACCTTGAGTTAGAAAACCAGAAAGGAAAGGCAAGCTCAGCATGTATTAAGCTGAAAGAACTGAAGAAAAAAGGTAAGCCTCAAGTTGCAATATTGAAAAGGTCTATAGGAAAAGTATTGAACAATGCAGGAAGCATCAAATGGAGATAGAAAAAATACAAAGAAAACTAGTCACCATTCAACCAATTCAAGAAATAGAATATAATCAAGAGCCCATAGTACTGGGAAAACAGGGCAAGATGACAACCAGATAACAAACATGGGAAAATCTCAGTAACTACCAGAGAAGGTCCATTACGAGGGATATCCTTGTAGGGGACCAGTCTCCACAATCAAATGGGTCCAAGGGGCAGTTATGTAACTGATGGGTAAATTAAAGAAACATTAAACAAGGAATGCAAGGTCTCACCACTTCCATGGAGACCAGAAGCAGAGAGAGAGAAAGGGTGAATGCATTCTTTCATATGCTGATATAATCTCAGGAATGAAAGCCTTTCATATATATACACAACAGGAAGGGCATGCATTAGACTCTAATACATGCACATAACAGGAAGGGGATATGACGGGGGCATACATGTAACAGGAAACTATGTAAGTGAGAGGTGGAGATAGAGGCACAGAATGGAAATAGAATTCAACCAGGAATGTGAAGCTGAAAACGATTTTTTTTAAAATTTTTTTCTTTTTTTAGGCATCACTGCCCTCAGGTGGTGGGAGTAGGAGGCCCAGCCTTTGCTCCTGGGAGCCGGAATCGAACCTCCATCCCAGTGGGCCGCAGTCCCGTGCACAACCACTACGCCACCAGGGCTCAGCCCAGAAAAAGATTTTATTGAGGCAAGGAAAGCACTCCTGGGAGGGGAGGGGGAGCAGAGAAATGGAGAGGTGCATCTTGAGCTCCCCAGGGGGTTCCACAATCCAATGAGTTAGGTTAGGGAAGTTGTGTCTGGCAGTGAGCCGGTGGGACAAATACAGGGCTTGATTCAAGGATGCATGTTTTGATAACAGGAAGGAAGGTTTTTAGTGCTCCAACTGTAGGATCTGAGTCTGTGAGAAATATTTTTGTTTTTGCAAACTCCTTCCCTGGAATGCTGAGGGAAGGGGCTTTGAAGTTCGGTAGGTCACCCAGCTATCTGAGAGGCTGGGAAAAGGGGTTGCACCATCCTGGCCTGGAATGGTAAGCTCCTTGGAACGATGGGGACAGGGGCTTCATAGTCCATCAGGCCATCCATCTTCCTGAGGGGCTGGTTGATAGGGGCTGCCTGGTCCAGACCTGGCCCAAACAATAAGTAACAAGATGGGTGGGTTCTAGAGTAAGGTGACCAGACGTCCCGCTTTTTAACAATTTGTTCTGCTTCCCGCGGCACTTTAAAATTAAATAAATATATTACAATACTATTTTTGTGTTCTATGAACATTTTTGTTACTCGCTCCATATAGACCCAGATTTTAATCAAGAAACCCCACCCCCACCCCCCGGTCCATGGTGTCCCCCTTAAAATCTGGTCATTTTATAATCTAGAGTTAAGATGGCATTTAACTTTGGTCATCTCTGAGCTGGCTTGACCTTATGGCTCTGAGCTCTTCTCCAGGGATACAATCTAAGACCCCTATCACAAAGAAGGGGGCTGTACTTAAGGTGGGATAGTCTGATGGATCCTGATGGCAGATGACCTTCAGGCAAATGGCTTTAACGAAGTTAACCTTCAAGTATATAGCAGCGACCATGTGCTTGCAAGCAGCACCTAACAATTGGCATTATGACAGGGGAACATTGTGGGGCATAACTTTCCAACCCATGAATGCAAAGGTCTCCCTCCACCACAGTCTGCCTCCCAGCAAAGAGAATGTGTCTGCACATACTTTCTTCCAGTTCTCAGTTGTCCACATATACTGTACTTCTTCATAGTGAGACCATAAACATAAAGCTAAGGGAACCCAAGTTTCTTAAAGTAGGAAAGCAGCAATGTCTGCGGTCAAGACTCCCCTGTACCTTGACTAGCAGCATAAGCCACTTCTGTGAGTCCTGCTCCTTCCAACCACACTGGATTTTTCTTGGCCCCTGAGGCAATCCTTACCCGTGCTGGCCTCTGGGCTATTACTCTGCATGTGCAAGTTTGTGCAGACAAAATCTGCACCCAAACTTAACCTTGCACTTTTTTTTAACCCCGGCTCCTTTCCTGCTTTGTTCTGCATTGTTCTCCCACTCGCCCCTCCTGTATGCTACGCAGGACATAGTTACACAAAATAACACTATCAAAGAATGTAAAACCTGACCCACAAGGCAGTTTCATTTTCTATTTTATGCTATTTTGTACTTTTGATCTATTACAACACAATCATTATATTTTTAGATTCCTCTGTACTTCCTCTTCCAGTGCCTTCTTCCAGGGCAGCCACACCCTTCTGAGAAGACCCATTCCCCACAGGCAAAAACAGGCCGCCCTTTCCATCCTGACACACCCATCCAAACAGGAACCCTCGCCTTTCTGCCTCCTCTCACTCCTATTCGCCCACACCCATCCCTCTATCCGCCCTCATCCCTTGCAGAGTACTGATATAGCCACGTTCACATTGCCATAGCAACATGTCGTCTCTTTTGTCTTTGTCTCCCTGTACATCCAAGTGTTACTTCTTTCTGCTCGCTTTTGCGTAGTGAAATATATTATTCTTAGGTAGTTTAGCCTCGGGGCTGGATACATCCATTGCGCATGCTCAGAGGTTCAAACTTCCAGCCAGGAAGGGGTGGTACACCTAGGTGGCAGTTACACCTGGATTGGCTCACCTGGCTCAGTTGAATTTGATTCAGTATTTGACCAGTATTGTCGACCACACTTCCCAACGGGGCCCCTGAAAAGCTGTCGGGTTTTGCCCTTGGTGAGCATTTTCTCAGCCGCTGTATACAATGTAGCACAGCTGGGCTGCCGTCGGGGAACCAACTGCTTTCCTGAGCAGCTTCCTGGCAGGCAGACAGGGGCGAGGGGTGCTGAGGGTATCTGTGTAAACCTGAAACATCTTCTTTCATAAAACTTGCTTGGGTCACAAAGTAGGTTCGGCATGGATTCTTTCTCAACTGGCATCAAGGACCGAGGAATATGCTCCCCCCCATCCCACCCGCTCCCCAAGAGAGACCTAGCATAATCAGTGTAGCATGACTCGGATATACACACTGGAAAGGAAGCCAGGCCGGACTCCTGCAAAACACCACGGAGGTGGATGGCCCTCAGAATCGACGTAATGTAACCCCATCGTTTGTGTCTCCTTTTTTTTCCTGCTCTTACTGGGATATGGGCCTTTGTGTGGCCCCCTTCCCAGGAGCTCACGTGCTCCCCCCAGCCCTGATTCCTGGGAGGGGACTGGGATGCTGTGGCCTGAAGTGTTGGAGAATTTCGATTCTCAAAGCTTTTCTGAGTCTCAGTGGTGTGCTTTGTGTTCTAGCCAGCCAGATGTGCTCACGTAAACGCCGTTGGTTTATGCAGGACTCTGCATTTTCATCTAGGCTGCAAACCGGAGCCACCATTTTTCCAACCATGTGGCTCTCCATTCTCTGCCAAGATGGCACCATCATCTGTCCACCCTTTTGGCTGCTGGGCAATGGAGCACGTGACCCTAGGCAAGATGGCACCCACCACTCCAGACACACGGGGGCTGAGGCAGTGCCTAGGTAGCTCGTTGCTTGGGCCTGGGAGCTAGCCCCTCCTAGTCCCAGAGCCAAATGTTTCCCTATCGCTCTCCATTCCTTTTAGCCTTCTCCTGGTTTTACAAGCAAGCTGCTTTAGTGTTCTACCAGTGTGAGCTTGTTCTCTGGCTACCACCACGCTTTCCATTGCCCAGGCCTAGGCCAAAGGCATGTGGGAACCTAGCCGGAATGACTATTAAGTTTCACTTTTCAGTGATGCTGCCTCCAACACTTCCGGGAACAGCTCTTATTACAGCTCTGCCACCACGATGTTCCAGCCAGAAATTACAATTGGCCTACAGGTTCCCTGAGTTACCGGACAGACCTCCCTCTCGCCAGCAGGCGTCTTTGAAGGCCATGGGGCCACACCAAGCCATTGTACTCCTCGCTTGTGGTCTAGAGAATGGGGGGACCCAGTCAGCTGCAGTGACTGCCTTATGACCCCTTCCCTCTGGCAGGGATGCCTGCCAGAGGCCTCAGATTCACGGCACCCCAGAGGTGCGCACTGAAGCTGTGGTTATTGACCTTGAGGCATCAAGCTCTCAGAGACCTTATTTTGTGTGTTCTAGATGGAACGTACCAGCTCGATACCCAGAATTGCCCCCTCAGATGAATCCTGTCTAATTGGGACAGATTTGAACTAGAAAGGCTGGACAAAGAGAAGCCCATTTCACTTTGCAACTCTATTTGACTGCAGTATCTTTTAGAAAAAGGAGAATCGTGGCCAGAGACTGGCACACTTCCCCTGCCAACCTTGATTCGGCTAGAATATTTCTGTGATGGAATGGGGAAGTGGGCAGACCACCTGTCTGTTACAGCATTTGTTGTGATGCTAAGTGGGCCCAGCTAAGATTCCAATTTCCCTATGAGGTTTCCTGAACTACTGACCAATTATTTCCATGCTTCATAGGTTCGAGAGCCTGCTCCTGCCAGCAGGTGCCTTTGAAAGCTATTGGGAAGCTACTCCAAGTGGTGGTCTCACCTTTGGAGGTTGTTGAATTGCTTGTGCCAGCGATTCCCTCCGTAGGCACTATATGGTCACCCAAGTCGGTGGCCAATGTTTGCTGTCTAGAAAATAGTTGGGCCTAGTTTGCTGGCCAAGACTGGGGTCCCTGACATCTCCTAGATTTCCCAGACCCAAGACCAAAGTGCCAAGTGCTATGTGTGTTGGAAACTGAGCCACTGGGCAAAGAACTGCCCTCGCTGGAATAGGTCTGCCCACAGCTATCCCACCCCAGCAAGCAAATCCCTCACCAGGGTGTCCCTTGTCCTATGGCAGATAGCCAAGAGGGAGGGTACTTGCAGGCCAAGTGAGCATCTGCTCATTGAAAAATGGCCCTGCCCAGCCAGCAAAGCAGCAGGAGAGCTATAGGAGGTCTGGAGTTTTGGGTGAGTCATCAATATACCTGCAAGGCCACTGGATATCCTGCTAGATACTGGACCGCCTAGCCTGTCCTTACCTTCCCTGCACCCGTATAGCCATGGAAGCGGTGTACCCAGACTCCTCAGAAGCAAAGCATACAGACATATACCCCTGAGAGCTGTTGGGGGTGTTTCCCTGTCACCTCAGGACAGATAAGTGCTCAATACAAAACTCTACCTCACACCCACCATAAACCTTCAATATGAGTGCTTTTACCACGTTCCTGGGTTACAGTGAACAAACAAACACCCATGCCTATCAGTCTCAAGATTTTTTTACTTCCTGTGACACTAACCCACCTCCAAGGGCACTGCCATGTTGGGGTCTCGTCCAGCGAGACCCTTACGTGGGGACTTCAGGGCTTCAAGGAAGCAACGCACCTGGACGAGGAAAAGACAAAGAAAAGACACAGAGACAGGGAGCAAGACAAGTGCTGATCAAGCTCCGTTTATTTTTGTTTCAGCCGGCAGTATATATCTCCAAGCATAGGGGGAAGTAATGGGCTTACAATGCTTGCCATGCATGGCATAATCTGGGACCACAACTTACACAATGTTGTTAAACCAATCACAGTAAAGGTCAATTATTGAGTACATTATTGAGCAGCTCAGGAAACTTTTGTTGCTACAGACAATCCCATGATGTGCAGGAAGCTTAATCATGAAATTGTGTCTAGCAATGATAACCCCCTGATTAAGATCTGCGCAAGGGGCAGGCAGTTGAAACAGCTGGCGCAATCTCAAAAATACCCAAGTGGCAAAGGTTGCCTTCGGCCACCCACACTGCCCCATCACCACCTTACTACTGTCTCACCTAATCTGCGCACTTGTCTGTTTGTTTCTTTTTCAGAAGTTCTCAGGCTACCAAGGCCTCTGAACCAATGTGCCAACTTCTGGACCGCCTCAACCTTTTCCATCCTGGGCCCTGAATGGACAACTTCTCCCAACAGAGTACGAAGGGTATGAACTCAAAGCTCCACATCACCCCTTTTGTCAGTAGGACATAGCCAGAGATGGCATCACCCAGTACTCCAAAGATTTGGGTCCATATCTCTTCAGTGGGGAATGTTAGTAGTTTAGCCTGGGGACAGGGGGTGTTCATTGCACATGCGCAGAGATTTGAGCTTCTTGTCAGGAAGGGGTGGTACATTTAAGTGGGCGCTACACTTGGATTGGCCCACGTGGATCAGGTGAATTTGATTCAGCCAATGGGGTTGACCAGTATCATCCACCATGCCTTCCAATAGGGCTCCATGAAAAGCTGGAGGATTTTGCTCTGGCCTCTTTTCCCCAGCAGCTGCAATACAATGTAGCAGAGCCAGGCTGCTGTCCTGGAGACAACCTGTGACTTTCCCAAGCAGCTTCCAGGCAGGCAGATGGGCTGAGGGGCCTTCTGGGTGCCTGTGTAAACCTGAAACTTCTTCTAAATGTCATAAAACTCGCTTGGATCATAAACCAGGCTTCAGCGTGAATTCTTTCTGTCAGAGACAAGAACTGAGGCATATCTCTCTGAAAGACACCTAACATAATCATGGAACATATTAATTTGAATTGCCTTTCTTAAATGCATTTCCCCAATATTTTAATAAATTCGTTAGCCTATTCAGAAAGCCACTTGTTTTAACTATCATTACTTAAAAAATTTATTGGCATACAAATCACATCTCATATAATTTAATAGTTCAATCACATCAAGAGGAGTTATACTATCATTATCATGATTACTTTCAGAATATTTTAATTTCCTTTTTACTCATCATTAACTCTGTGGCAGTCATGTGCTTATTGTTAATTTTATGATTGAGATGTAGGGGTGGAGTCTGGCCTGTTAATCTGGAGATAGCCATTGAGTAGCCAATGGGGCCTCTATGTGGGCATGGCTTTCTCCTGAGACTTCTGGAAAATCTCACGATATTTCCCTCGTGAAGATGAGAAGCTATCGTCCCCTGTTGTTGGGAGTTGGTCTCAGAGGCGATGAGTCATCGAAAAGACAAGATGGCAGCGTCCAAGAAGCTGGAGGAGCCAGCAGAGAGACCACACGGCTTTGCCCTGATGGAGCCAGACCTCTGAAGCTGGGATGGCCACATGGAGACCTCTGCCAGTGATGGGTTGCTTTTGCTGTTGATGGACCCTGAGCCCTGGAAGCGAGGAGCCATGTGGAGATTCCTGCCAGTGCCGGAATTCTGCACGCACTGACGTGTGACTTTGTGAGTCGGAGGGAGACTTTGTAGACTGATATCGGGTGTATGGGTTAATATCGGACTTATGACTTTGTACTGGGCTGGATTGGGATGCATTCTTAATGTCCTATTTCTCTTATATATAAACCTTTTCCTTATATTGATATGCGTGTCTATGAAATTTGTTCCTCTAGTCTACCCAGACTGACACAAACTCTTAATCTCTCATTACACACCAACGAACCATTAGTTAGTTACTATCTCTATAGACTTTTCTATACTGGATTTAATTTACAGAAATCATTCAAAAACACTAACAGTAACAAATTAAGACATATAAAAAACCTCAGTAAAAAAGAAAGCAGAAAATATCTAAAAGTAGGACAAATGAAAAATGGATCAAAAGGGAGATCAAATGTTAAAGATATAAAATTTTAACCCTAACTATCTGCAATAATCCACTATCCAAGCATTCTGCATGATAGTAAAGTTATCCACATGCCTGGTCTGTGGTCAAACGGAATTCACTAGAGACTTAAGGTATGTGTCTTTACTCTTCACATTTAAAATTTTTTAACTGAAACAACTTTGAAATGACTCAGAGGATTGATAAAATAGAAAGGTATTACATTTTAACCTAACCATGTCTGCAATAATCAACTTTACAGTATCCTCTGTCTGATAATAAGGTTATTTACGTCCTTCAACTTTGGTAAGAAGGGATTAACCAGAGAATGAAAGTTCAAACCAAAGTCCATTTGTGGAGCCCTGCAAATAGAATTTGTACCTTTCATTGACATCCATGTCCTTCACAATTTAAGGTCGACTACCATTCCCTCCTTGGGATTTGGATTTGATTATTTCCCATTCTTGAATCACAAAAGTTGGTGTGGTTCTTCTGTGTGGACATAGTTGATACCTAACTTAGATACCTAACTTGTGTGAAGACAAATCTTTAATCCCTGAGATGCTTCTGATAGCCAGGCACCATCTGGCTTCTTTAAGACACTTTGCTATCGTACCCATAGCTTCAGTGAACTCTATATGAGGGTGGGTTTGCACAGAGAAGGGGCTTGTCACAATTAATTGTTCTTATGTTGGGGTTATCATTAAGTTCAAAGCCCCAAATCCATTAAAACATCCATGGTTTATATGTCTCTGGCTCATTTAGAGATAACACTATCATTTTACATTAGAGGATATTGTCAGTCATCCCCCCTGGAGCATCACTTCCACTGCTGTTGAGTCCGTGCTGACTGAGAGTGACCTTAGACAAAGTAAAACTGCCACTGTGAGTTTCCAAGACTATACATTTTTTGGCATCACTGCCCTCTGGTGGCAGTGGGAGGCCCAGCCTTGCTCCTGGAGAGCTACTGCTGGATTTGAATTGCCAAGCCAGTGGGCCGCAGTCCTGCTCTCAACCACTACGCCACTGGGGCTCAGCCAAGACTATAAATATTTACAGGAGTAGAAATCCTTTTTATTGACGAGCTGGTTGGTGATTTCCAACTTGTGACCTGGCAGTCAACAGCCCAATGTATAAGCACTAAGCATTGATAGTGTCATTAGGTTAGCCAATGATACAGACAACAGTGTTGAGAAAAAACAGACATGAATTTCTGACTTTACAGATTAAACTCTTACATGACTGAATACTTTGTACACAAATAATGAGGGTTGGTTATATGGAAAAACTTTCACTAATATTCATTCACAATGGTAGAACCATTCCTATCAGTTTACTGCATGTCATTGTGAAGAAAGGAGTACATTAAAATAAAAAAAACATGGTAGTTCTGGGCCAACATTCATTGGTCATCCTCAAGGCAAGAGATGTGAATCAAAGTGCACCAATTCTATGCCCTTGGCTAGCAGTCATTTTTTCTTTTTACACGTGGGAATTTTAGCCTTAAAGTCAAGGGCTGCAGGTGGACTTGAGGTAAAGCCAGTTCACTTAGTCGAACGTTCACATCAACTTCTTTTGGTATGGCCTATGAAAGATCTTGTACACTTAAAAAACAGAATCTAAATTCCTAGAAGTTACATGAATTGGATCATTAAGGGCTGCATAGAAATTAGGTTAAAAAGCTTCCTATTAGAAACTTAGTAACAGATATGTTCTCCTCTTGATTTTTTTTATAAGTATGTATTTTTTACCCAAACGGAGGTTGGTTCCCCTAATTATCCAGTCAAAAGGAATGTAATTACTTTCCATAAGACATACATGTCCCCCTTCCCACATCTTGATTTGAATATCCATCCATGTTTGCTTATCACTGGTAGGAATGTCTGTTGATTTGGGGCAACCTGAGTACAATTTCATTTGGCAGAAACTAAGTGGTCTTGCTCTCCTCTCCAGTCTTGAAAGACTGACACAAGCTAAGACATGGTCTCCTCTTTGAAAGTGGCATTCAAGATGTACATATAGATAGCATGATATATAATTTTTGAATGACAGGCAGGCTCTCTAGCTCCTTGCTTGGGAGATCAAATTAGATTACGTGACATGGGTTCAGAACCTGTCCCATCTTGGGGTTAATACGTATAGCTGTGGACTCATGCAATATACATATATACATACATCTACTCACAAGCACACAGGAATATATGTGTGTAGCAGTCATGTGCTTATGTTAATTTTATGATTGAAATGTAGGGCTGGAGTCTAGCCTGTTAATCTGGAGATAGCCATTGAGTAGCCAATGAGGCCTTTATGTGGGCATGGCTTTCTCCTGAGACTTCTCGGAAATCTCGCGATATTTTCCTCGTGAAGATGAGAAGATATCTTCCCCAGTTGTAAGTAAGTTGGAGAGACGATTAATCACAGACTAGACAAGATGGCAGCGTCTGAGTTGTTGGAGGAGCCAGCAGAGAGACCACATGGAGAGATCTGATGGAGCCAGATCTTTGAAGCTGGGGTGACCACATGGAGACCTCTGCCAGCGAAGAGTTGATTATGCTGTTGATGGACCCTGAGCCCTGGAAGCGAGTAGCCATGTGGAGCCCTGTCAGCACTGGGATTCTGCACCCACTGACCTGTGACTTCGTGAGTCAGAAGGAGACTATACAGACTGATTTCGGGCATATGAGTTAATATTGGACTTATGACTTTGAACTGGACTGAGCTCAATGTCTTGTTCCTCTTGTATATAAACCTTTTCCTTATACCTATATGATGTGTGTCTATGGAATTTGTTCCTCTAGTCTGCCTGGACTGACACAATGTGTGTGTATTCTATTGAAGACTCACATGGGCATTTCTACACTTTCCTGTCAGGGTCATTATAAGTCTGGGTTAACTCAGTGGCACTGAGAGAGTCTAACTCAGTTTATAATGCATAGTCTCTTTATTCTCCTACTGATGGGCATTTGGAGTCTTTCCAACCTCTTGTTATTATGAACTGTGCTGCAATGCACATGGAAGAGCGTATATCTGCTCAGTGTCTAACTCGTATATCTTTGGGGTATACACCCAACAGAGGTATTATTGGGCCATATTGTATTCCTATTATCAGTTGTTTAAGCATCAGCATATCCATTTCCATAATAGTTGTCCATGCTTATAAGTCCAGCAGTTGTCCTATCATACTTTTATTTTATTTGCTCTCCCCCCAACTTTACCTCACTTACACATATCTCTTACCTTTTCAGTATTATATCTTTTCCATCCCTCTCTAGACTGTCCCCATATCATTAAATGGAACCAAATAAGTCTACAGGACAGAGTAAGTCACACTTCACTAATAGCTGTACCACAAAGCCTGGGAAACCACAGTTAACCACAGTAGACAAAAAATCAAGGAAAGCAAACACAAACAACTAAAAACCACCAATACCCAAGGGAGTGCTCTCAAGAAGAGGCCATGAGACTACCAGATAAGGGGTTCAGGAGAGAATATGTAGGGAGCATTCATGAGAAAAAAAATAAATGAAAAAAACTAAAATCCTTAAACCAAAAGGAATACCAGAAGATAAAAATGAGATAACAGAATTAGGCAACACAGGAATTGAGTGATAGAATGGAAAAAGAGGAAAATACAATCACTGTGACTACAATTGATGAAATAACAAGGACAGCAGAAGTTAGCCAAAGAATGAAGTGGGACACTATCAAGAGATGATAACGTGCATCTCATTGAATCCCAGATCTTACACACACACACACACACACACACACACACACACGTAATATATGTATATATATGGAGAGAGAGAGAATAGTACAAGAAATCATATAAGAAAATTTCACCAATGTCATAAAGGAGGAGAAAGTAACTATTCAAACAGAAGAGAGAATTCCAAATGGGATAGACCTCAAAAGAAAAACATCAGGGCACATCATAGTCAAACTCTCCAATGTTATGAAAAATGAGAGAATCTTGAAGATGGCTAAATCAAAAAGAATATCTCACACAAAGAAACACACATGAATAAGCTCAGACTTCTCAGCAGCAGCTACAGGAGAAAAGACAATGGAGTGACATATATAAAGTCCTTATAGAAAAACAACAACAACCTTGCAAAGACCTGTATCCAGCAAAAAGTAACCCTCAAATACAAAGGAAAAATAAAGATATTTCCAGAAAAGGAAACACTAAAAGAATTAAAAAAAAAAAGACCAGCATTTTAAAAAAATATTACCCAGATCACAATAGGCAGAGTATCAATAAAAGCAGACAAATCTGATAACATCATGAGGACAAATCAACCAGGAAATAATATGATGAAATTAGAACTCACAAAAGCACAAAAATAGAGGAGAAACAGACACACATAAAATCACCAAAAAACAAAACAAAACAGCTAAACAGAAACAGCAAAATGGCAGTAACAAACCAACATATGTCAATAATGACATTTTAGGTGAATGGGTTAAATGTTAAA
>PVJH01020398.1:13510-40812 GCA_004026705.1 Nesogale talazaci | reverse complement strand
GGGGAGAGTCCGAGCTCTGCAGGGAAGGAGAGGCCTGTGGAGAAGGCAGCCATGCCTCCCAGCAGAGGGCCACCCCCCCCCCCCCAGCAGCAGCCGTGGCTTCTCCATGCAGGCCACGCGACGTGGACCAGCGCCATGCCACGCCAAGCCGGCAGTGTCTGGTGCCACTGATGGTGCTGGCTGTGTTCTGTCTCTGCGGGGTTTCTGGCTGCGCAGTCAGCGAGGATGCCTGGGGGCCGAGGGACTCCCTATCCGGCACCCCCCTGCGTCTCTGCGACCCAAGGAGGGTCGTCCCTTTGAGCAGAGCCGTTGGTTCCGGAGCTGACTCACGTGCTCCCGGGTCTCCGGCTCAGTCGAGCAGGGCCTGACAGGAGCCCGGGGCCTCTCCGTCCCCCAGGCACGAGGGACCTGTGTGGCAAGTGGCCTGGGCCCACCCCATGTACGGCAACATCCTGGCCTCCTGCTCCTACGACCGCAAAGTCATCATCTGGAAGGAGGAGCACGGCACCTGGGAGAAGACGCACGAGCACACGGGACACGACTCCTCCGGTGCCCGCCCCCCACCCCCACCCCCACCCCGTGCCTGCTTGCCCTCCTGGGCTCCTGGCTGTTTGGCCACTGGGCCGACTCCCCGAGCACGGGCCTGCACCTGCCTCTCGTGGCTGCCCCTTGTTAAGAATGAGGTGCTAGTAGGGGAGGGGGGCGCTGCTGGTAACTGACGTCCGCCCTCCTGGCAGTGCCCTGTGCTCACTGTGCACCCCCACCCTGCAGTGAACTCCGTGTGCTGGGCGCCCCACGACTACGGCCTGCTCCTGGCCTGCGGGAGCTCCGACGGGGCCATCTCCCTGCTGAGCTACACGGGCGAAGGCCAGTGGGAGGTGAAGAAGATCAGCAACGCGCACACGGTAGGGCGGCCCTGCTGGCCGGGCGGGGCGGGGCCAGACTGCAGCCTGTGCTTGGGGGGGTGGGACGGGGAGCCGCCGAGGAGCCCACAGCGTCTGAGGCGGGCAGAGCACCCTGTGGGCTTGAGGCCCTGTGCGGACAGTCACTCGGTGCCCCTCCCCTCCCCGGTGCCCGCACTGGGCTCTGCACACACCCCTTTGAGGGGGAGGGGCGCCCGGCCCAGGTCCTGCTGTGTCACCCGTCTTCGTCACCAAGGAAGACAGAGAAGCGTGTGTTCGGACACATGCTTGGCACGTGTTATCATGAGGCCTCTCGGGGTCGGAGGGCCGCGGGAGGACCCTGCAGTGGGTGGGTTGACGGGGCTGGCACGGTCAGGAGAAACGCAGACGAAGCTCCATGTGCAAGGCTGCTGCAGGGAAGCAGGGTGAGCCCCAGTGCCTGTCGGCCAGACGGACTTCCAGGGGCAGCGCTTGGATCTGTAGTCGCCCCACACGGAGGCCGTTTGTGCCGCATCCAGACGGCAGCGTGGGCCCACTCCCAGGCCCGGGGTGGGGTGGGGCGGGGCTAAGGGACGGCAGAGAAGAGCGGGCTGAGGAGCTGCTCTGCCAGTGCGGCGGCAGCACAGGGTGACAGGGACGCACTCGCAGACTAGTCTGCCTCTAGCTGGTGAGCAGCCGGCCCGTATGTGCAGTTCGCGGACGTGAGTCCAGCTCGGTGCTGTCGCCTGGTGTTTGCTCGTGACTTTTGAACTCTGGCCTATGTGCTCCGTGAAGTGCATTTCAGACAACAGAGGTGACTGGTGTGTGTGTGTGTGTTAGGGTTTGTGTGTGTTGTGTGTGTGTGATGGTGTGAGTGTGGTGGGTCGTGTGGTATATGAGTCAGTATGTGTTGTGTGTTATGGTATGTGGGTGTGTGGCGTATGAGTCGTGTGTGGGTGTATGTGTTGTGTAGGTGTGGTGTGGGTGTGTGTTATGGTGTGTGAGTGTGGTATGGTATATGTGTGGGATGTGGGGGTGTGGTGTGGGTGTGTTATGGTGTGGGTGTGGTATGGTATATAATTGTGGTGTGTTATGGTGTGTGGGTGTGTGCGTCCATGTGGGTATGTGTTATGGTGTGGGTTTGGGCGTGTGTGTGGTGTGTGTGTGTGTTATGGTGTGGGTGTAGTATAGTATGTGTGGTGTGTTATGGTGTGTGGGTGTGGTGTGGTATGTGAGTGTGTGGTGTGTGTCCGTGTGTGTTATGGTGTGTAAGTATGGTTGGGTGTGTGGTGTGGATGTGTGAGTGCTGTGTGTATGTGTGTCCATGTGGGTGTATATTATGGTGTTTGAGTGTGGTGTGTGTCCGTGTTTGTGTGGTACAGTGTGTGTGTGTGTGTGTGTGGTATGGTGTGTTAGTATGGTACGGTGTGTGTCTGTGTGGGTGTGTTATGGGATGTGTGTGTGTGATATGTGTGTGTTACGTTATGAGTGTGGTACAGTGTGTGTGGTATGGTGTGTATGTGCATGTGTTACAGTGAGTGTGGTATGGTGTGGGTGTGTTACGGTGTGTGTTATAATGTGAGTGGTATGGTGTGTGGATGTGTATGTATGACGGTGAGTGTGGTATGGTGTGTGTGTTATGGTGTGTGTGCGGTGGGTGGGTGTGTCCATGTGGTTGTATATTATGGTGTTTGAGTGTGTTGTGTGTGTGGTACGGTGTGTGGGTGTGCATGTCCCTGCAGAGAACCTTCCCAGTCACCGGCCGGGAGCACACACAGGAGGAGCCTGTTGCACACGGGGAGGGGCTCGCCCTCGGCCGGGAAGCTGGCCGTCCTCCTTTGGTTGACAGGGAGCCACCCTCCTCTGCCAAGGCCTCCGGGGTGCGACAGAGAAACCCTCTTCCCAAACAGGCTCACGTCCCGGCCACAGGCCAGGATCTCAGTCTGTATGTCAGGGCACCGTCCAGTCCCTACCCAGATCCAAGGCGAAATGGGGGGGACGAGGCACAGTGGGCAGAAATGGCCCTGTGCTGTGCCAGGCAGGGGCCCCCGACTTAGGACGGGGTTCCCGTCCAGTGACTGTCTGAGTCAAAGGCTCTCCTCCTCCCCCTCCCTGTAGCTGCCTCTGTCGCCCTGCCTGATTCGGTCTGTTTTCCCTGCTGCTGCCTCTCCGTGGCCGACCGCACACCGTGAGCCACAAAGGCATGAACGCGTCTGCATCGCCTGAAGTTCTCACTCCTGTGGGTGCTGCCTGCTGCAAAGCAGGGTGGGGCCCGGGGCGCGTTGGCGCTTTGACAACTCATCGTGGCAGTGGTACATTCTGAGATGGTTGTCTGGAGACGACATTTAAATAAATGAGGACCGTCTTGACAGGCAGCAGCCATCAAATTGACAGTTCTGCAAGGGTTACTCCCTAGTCTTCTCAGACCCATCTGCATCATAGCGGCCTCCAGCCTCGACTGGCCACGAGGGGGCAGCACTGTGCAGGAGGTGTCTGGACCTGGCTCAGCCCCCACAGCCCCCGAGCCCCCTGGTGTGCAGCCAGGTCCTCCGAGCCCCGCAGGTGGGCTGCGGGACTTCCTGGGTGTGTCGGAAGGCAGGTTGACAGGGGTGACGAGCATTCACGCTGAGAAATGCTTCTCCCTGAAACTGCTGCTCTCTGTGCTGGGACTGCTGCTCGCCCCGCGGTCTGGGCGTCACCACGTGCCCCTCTGCACAGATCGGCTGCAACGCTGTCAGCTGGGCCCCTGCTGTGGTCCCCGGGAACCTCATCGACCAGCCCTCGGGGCAGAAGCCCAACTACATCAAGAAGTTTGCATCGGGCGGCTGCGACAGCCTCATCAAGCTCTGGAAGTACGTGCGGGGCGGGGCGGGCAGTGCCCCAGGGCATCTCCCATCTGTCCCCCCTCAGGTCAGTTGTCAGTGTATCTGAATGTCACTGAGAACGCAGCCGTGCCCAGCCTGATGCACATGCCCGGGGGTTGGGCATAGTGAAGGACATCGCTAGAGGAGCCCCTCGCCCCGTGAGGCTGCTGCATGTCCCGTTCCCCCCACCCCCCAGGGAGGAAGAGGACGGCCAGTGGAAGGAGGAGCAGAAGCTGGAGGCACACAGCGACTGGGTCCGTGACGTGGCCTGGGCCCCCTCCATCGGGCTGCCCACCAGCACCATCGCCAGCTGCTCCCAGGTCAGCCGGGCCGGGCTCCCTCTGAGAGGAAGGAGCACGCAGCAGGGGCTTGTCTGCCTCCATGGTGGGGGGAGGGTCCCAGGGACCCCCCACACAGCACCAACAGCCCTCCTTTGCGCGAGCCCCCGGAGTCGCCCGCTCCTGACATCAGCCACCCTGTGAGTCTGGGAAGACGAGAGAAACGAATCCAGGGAGACACGTGGTCCACTAGAGAGCTTTATGAACAAGAGCAGCTGCACATTGAGGAAACAGCCCAGCATTAGCCCCTGTGTCCAAGACCGGTCTGTAAGCTCCCCCTCAGACCACGCAGGACAGGCAATGATGCCAGATGCAGGGAGGGCCCAGGCCTGTTGTGGGTCCATTTCTGCGCTGGCGTGGGTCTCCACCCGCTCCAGGGCTCTGCCGTCAGCGTAGCTCCATGGGGCTTGTCCACAGACACTGTGGGTGTGTCGCGCCGCCAGCAAGCCAGTCAGGAGCTCATCAAGCTGCGAGTGACTGGCAGGCTAAGCCCCACCCCTCCCCTCTTAGATCCCAGCAACAGGTGATGTATCCACCACAGTCGTGCTGCAGCTGGGGTCACACAGCGGACGGTCCAGCACACACTTCAGTGGGAAGCGAGGCTGTCTGCCCACGGGGCAGTTCTACTCTGCCTGGGGGTCAGCATCAACCTGGTAGCTGTGGGTTTTGGTTTTCTGATGTTGGAGCTCAGCCTTTAGACAGCTGAGAAAACCTCACCCACGGAGTGACGGCCGGGTCCCCTCCACAGGACGGGCGGGTGTTCGTCTGGACCTGTGACGACGCCTCGGGCAGCGTGTGGTCCCCCAGGCTGCTGCACAAGTTCAGCGACGTGGTATGGCATGTGAGCTGGTCCACCACGGCCAACATCCTGGCCGTCTCCGGCGGAGACAACAAGGTAGGCCCTCCTGCAGGCACACGGGACTCCGGCCACTCAGCACAGATGGGGCCGTGGTGAGGACTTCACTCCCGTCACAGAGTCTCACAGGATCGACGGGGCTCGTTACAGCCCTGCAATCAGAGGGGAAGGGAGGGAGAGGAGACGATGAAGAACAGAGAGAAAGAGGGAGTGTCTTTACAGACGGGGAAATAGATACAGGGGAGGGCAGGGAAGAGACAGATGAGAGAAAGGGAGTCAGTCTGTCTCTTCTCCCTATCCGTGTGTCTCTGGCTTTTGGAGAGAGACAGAAGGAGGCTCTTCTCCCCTCTCAATCTCAGGGAGAAGAGGAAGATAGCCATAAAGAGAGGGAGAACAGATAAGAGGGAGAGATACACAGAGAGTTTGTCTTCTGTACCTCTGTTCTCTCTATCTCACAGAGAGGGAGTGAGTCTCTCTGTCTCCTCTCCCTCTCTGGCTCAAGGAGGGAATGAGAGACAAGTAGGTCTCTGTCTCAGGGGCACAGAGACAAACACCTGAGAGTTAAGTCATAGGGAGAAGGGAAGGAGCAGAGACACAGGGAAGTGGGACCAGGAGTGCCTATCTTGATGAGCAGTAAGTACCCCGTCTGCGAAGGGTGGCCAATGGGGGTGGGACAGGAGCAGGAGTACCAGGACATCTGAGTGCCTTGTTGGAGAAACATTTCCCCCCCCCCCCGGGAGGGCCTCATCAGAGCTGTGGACTGGCCCCCCAGTTTAAAGTGAGGGGCACCTATGTAGGGTGGGCATGTCTAAGCCCAGCCATGCCTGTCTTAGGAGTTTGCAAGTGCCCGCCTACACTGCATCTGGCTGCGGGCGGCATCTCTGCTCCTGAGGCAGGGCCTCTCTTACCCTAGTGCCCAGCTTGAGACGTCCAGCCTTCTTCCCTGTGAGGGTCCCATGGAGAGCCCCCCACTCCTGGGCTGTGTCCCCAGTGCTGCCGCCTGCTCTTCATCTGTGAACATTGGGCCCTGCAGCGGGCACCCAGAGCCAGACTGTCTCACACGCGTCCGTCTCGGGGAAGGGCTCCATGCGGCGGCAGGCCTGTGATGACCAGGGCGCTTGTTGCAGGTGACCCTGTGGAAGGAGTCGGTGGACGGGCAGTGGATGTGCATCAGTGACGTCAACAAGGGCCAGGGCTCCGTGCCGGCCTCCACCGCTGAGGGCCAGCAGAACGAGCAGTGACGCGCGGGACAGGTGTAGCCCAGGGGCATCTGCCATCACCCCACGGGTGTGGGTCTTTAATTTATTCTCCGACTATCTTCAAATGTATTCTTGTAAGATTTTTTTTCTGGGGCCATTTTTATGTACTGTTTGGGTTAGACATTAAGGGGTGTTGTTTCCAAAGTAATTGAATAAAAATCATCTTGTGTATAATTCTTGCTGCACTCTGAGTCCCAAGCATACCTGGTGTGAGACCAGGGGGCTGTACGCCCAGCCCTGGCCTGTCCCTGCTGCAGGAGGAAGGCTCCCGTCTGTGCACAGCAGGCCAGCTTGTTTCCCAAGAGAGGCCTGGACCCCTGCATCCTCCCAAAGCCAGCGCTGCCCCCGAGAACCGGGGTGGAGCCTTGTCCTGCATCTCCGGGAGACAAAGGTGCCCCCAGCCTTGGCACACACGCCCTACCTGTGCAGGATGGAGGCCAAGCTGCAGGAAAGACAGGCCTGGGCGGTCAGGTAGCAACTCCGTCCTGCTTCACTTGGTGGCATTGCCCGTGCCACACCGCGCCTGCTCTCTAGAACCTAACCATGTCCGTAGCCCAAAGTGGCTGGACACATGCTGGCTTCTTGGAAGCTCTGCCCACCCTCGACAGGCCTAGTGCCCGGTACCCTCACCAGGATCCTGCAGTGTCGCTCGGCAGCTGGGCTTCCACTTCCACCACTGAGATCCGGAGTCCTTGGGGGGTGGGGGTCGCGGGGAAAGAAACCACCCACACCCAGAGAGGTGCCCACAAATGCCGACTTGGGTTGTTTGTCCAGGCAGCGGTCAAGCACACACAGCTGAGACGGTGGTTATGATGCTGGTGCTAGAGGCTTCGCGAGCCCAGTTAGTGGGGGCAGTTGCTGCCGGCCCGGCCACCCTGCTGCTTTACCTGTTCACAAAAACAAAGACACCGGCTTCTCGAGAGGCATTCGAGACGGTTCCCTGGAAACACTTGCGTGTGAAGGACAACTGCCCAGGCCAGGGCCACCAGGAAGGCTCAGTAGCCTGGGATGAGGGGGTTGTCCCATCCTGGGGGCCCGAGACTCCAGGAATTGTCCTCAAACAGCCAGTCAAAATCAGCTCACCAAACCAGTTTAGGACAGAGGCCAAAAAACTTTGACAAGACCTGCAGTCTTTTTTTGCACTGACTCCAAGAAATCGTCTGAAGACATGGACCCCCATGAGCCCTGCTGTGTCAGGCAGGCTCAGAAAAATATGGACACCCATGTGGTCATCTAGGGATGGGGGCAACATCAGAGTTTTCCCTTTTTTTTTTGGGGGGGGGGCAGGCATCATTGCCCTCTGATGGTCGTGGGAGCTACCCAGCCTTGCTCCTGGAGAGCCACCGCTGGATTTGAACCTCCAAGCCCGTGGGCCGCAGTCCCGCACTGAACCACTATGCCACCGGGGCTCAGCGCCAACATTGTCATTAAAGTTGTTCCCCAGCCTTGAAGATGAACAAACCAGGCTGCTCTGCAAAGATGACGTGCATAGGGTGAAAGTCACAGCGGCATCGGGGGGAAAAACCTACATGCCCTGCAAAGGTGCCCGTGTATACGGTGAAATTCACAGAAAACAAACACCTGGTCGTAATCAAGCACCTCGTACAGCTGAGGTACTGGGCTTGCAGGCTGGGCTCCATCCGTCTGTCCGTCCGTGCACCCGTCTTGTGGGACTTCCAGGCCGGTCGGCATGGCAGCATCTTCTCACACAGGTGAGTGCTAATGGTACCAGCTGTGCGTGAGCACCTGGGGTGCACTTGTTGGTTTCCCCATCCGGAGTGGAGAAAACAAGACCCAAACAAGTGGCCCAACGAAGCACAGCGGCCTCCGCCAGACCAGATGGTGCCCAGCGGAACCCCGGGCACAGGCCAGCTCCCGCTAGAAGCCCGGCAGAGAGGTGGCAAGCAGAGGTCAGATTCCCAGAGAAAGTCGGGCTTCCTGGTCTGCTGGGGCCTGGTGGGCCCGAGGCAACGGCCCCTAGTGGCCGGCCTGAGCACAGACGGGCTTACCGCCCACAGCAGGCCGGCCTGTAAAGAGAGCTGTCCCTGGAGGAGGGCACAGCGTGCTGGGTAAAGTGGAGGGCCAGCAAGACAGAGAGGCCCTGGACAGGATGGACGGGCCCTGGCACTGTGAGGGCGGCGTGGGCCGGGCAGTGTTTCCGTCTTTCCACAGGAGCGATCTCCACGTGTGAGAACGGCAGTCGCCCGAGGGACGGAGACGCCCCAGGAGCGTGTTCCTCAATGTCCAACCCATAAGGGCCAAAAGCAAGAAAGGAGGCCAGACGGGGCAGGCGGCCACCCAGAAGCCAGGGGCAGGGGGATGCGCCGACCCGGTCACAAACCAATCTGTGAATTACAGAGCGTCAAGCCCATCTGCTTTGTAAACGTTTACCTAAATCAAAGTAAAAGAAAAATTAAAAACACAGGCTAGACCAGAGGATGTACACTGGTACCTATCAGAGCTGAAAACACAGGGACTCCTCATGACCAATAATGGGAACAGCCATACCAGGGGGTTATCTATAACCCCCTCCCTGGGGGACACACAACAGGAAAGTGGGTGAAGGGAGTTTTTTTTTGTGGCATCACTGCCCTGGTGGGGGTAGGAAGCCCAGCCTTGCGCCTGCCAGAGCTGCTGCTGGATTTGAACCGCCAACCCAGTGGGCCGCAGTCCCGCACACAACCACTGTGCCACCAGGGCTCAGCTGACAAAATAATTTATAAGTTATCAAGGGTTAACCTCCTCTCTGGGGTACAGACAACAGGGAATTGGATGAAGGGACACATTGGACAGTGTACAATATGAAAAAGTAATAACAATTTGTAAATTATCTTTGGGGGGCATCACTGCCCTCTGGTGGTCATGGGAGCTACCCAGGGCTGCTCCAATATGTAAATTATTAAGGGTTCATGGGGGAGGGGGAGCGGGGAGGGAAGGGAAGGGAAATATGGGAGCTGGTACTGGGGGCCTAAGTGGAGGGAGGATGTTTTGAGAGTGATGATAGCAAGTGTGGTCTGCATACAATTGATGTGTGCATGGACCGTGATGGGAGTTGTATGAGCCCCCAATAAAATGATTCATTAAAAGAGGGGGGGAGGGGGAAGGATGAGCTTATCCCAAGGGCTCCAGTGGAAAATATTTAGAAATGAATATGGCAATATGTGTACAAATATGTTTGATACAAGTGATGTATTGAATGTCAGAAGAGCTGTAAGAGTCCCCAATAAAATCATTGGGAAAAACATTATCAAAGGTTCCAGAGGGAGGGTGGGGGAGGAAGGGGGGAATTGAGGAACTGATACCAAGCGTAGAAAATGTTTTGAGAAGGATGGATGACAATAAAGGTACCCATGTGCTTGACACAATGAATGGATGTGTGGGTTGTGATAAGAACTGCAAGAGCCCCCAACAAAATGATTAAAAAAACAACACAGGATCACAGAAGGTCCTAGAAAGAGGGAGGAAAATGTGGAGGCTGAGCCCCGGTGACGTAGTGGTTGTGCGCGGGACTGCGGCCCACTGGGATGGAGGTTCGATTCCGGCTCCCAGGAGCAAAGGCTGGGCCTGCTACTCCCACCACCAGGGCAGTAATGCCAAAAAAAATAAAAATAAATTTAAAAAAAAGTTCTCAGAGAAGGCTGAGCCCCGGTGGCGTAGTGGTTGAGTGCGGGACTGCGGCCCATCGGCTTGGCGGTTCAAATCCAGCAGCAGCTCTCTGGGAGCAAGGCTGGGTAGCTCCCATGACCACCAGAGGGCAATGATGTAAAAAAAAAAACTCACAGGGAAGATAAGTGACTACAGGAATCATCCTCACACACACACTAACATCAAACCACTTTAGGAAAAGTCCATGCAGGGCAGGAGGAAAGGCAAAGGAAAGAAGAAAGAACTAGGAGGTAAAAGCTATAGAGAGAGGTATAAATATAGACATGCATGTATGTGAATATATTAACAGGAGAATTGGTCCATATACATATATTTATACGGTAAAGGTATCAAGGTATGTAGATATATTAATATGTAACTAGGGATATAGGTCTAATACATACATTTATAGGTTAAGTATCAAGGTAGCAGATGGACATTGGGCCTACTCAAGTCCTCCACTCAACACTTTGTTCTAATAACCTGACATCCTGAGGTGCTCACCTTCCTGACATCAGCTGAACACAAAAAGAATGCATAATAAAATGTGGTAAAGAAAGCTGATAGAGGGGCTGAGCCCCGGTGGCGTAAGGGGTTGAGTGCAGGACTGCAGCCCACAGGCTTGGCAGTTCAAATCCAGCAGCGGCTCTCAGGAGCAGCACGACCACCAGAGGCAGTGATGCCAAAGGGAAAAAAAAGCTGATGGAGCTGAGCCCTGGTGGCGCCATGGTTGTGTGTGGGACTGCGGCCCACAGGGTTGATGCTTCAAATCCAGCAGCAGCTCTCTATGGCTGGGCTGGGCTCCCACTCCCACCAGGGCAGTGATGCGGGGGCCGGGGGGTGGGGGGGAATAAAGACAGGAAGCTGATGGAGCCTGGCCACTAGATGATTAGTGCCTGGGGCCTTAAAGGCTAGAAGTTAAACAAGCAGTCATCTAGCGGGGAAGCAGCACACCGCCTGTGTGATTGTGAGGTGTTGAGGGGATCGGGTATCAGATCAAAAGCAAATAATCCTTCTGAAGCAAAGGAGGGGGGACAGAGTGGAGACCCAAAGCCCATCTGTCGACAACTGGGCACCCCCTCACGGAAGGGTCACACGGACGGACGAGTCATTCAGAGTGCAGAGTGCAAAACACACATTCCTCTAGCTCTTTAAGGCTTCCTCCCCCACCATCATGACCCCAGTTGCTATATGGAATACGTTCACTGGTACTTTGGACACGGCTTTCGCACCGCCCCCTAGCCCACGACTTGACTTGGAAGGATGCAACGATCATTCCGGGACAGACTCGGACAGGCTGAGAGCGTGGGGACCGCAGGGAGCTAGGCTTGCAGAAAGTGTACCCATGGTGAATGGCACCTATCCTGTACATGTCTCCAGCGGACGCCACCTGGGGCGATAATGATCCCAACGACAGGTGGGCACGGGAACATTTTCTGTGCATATCAAAAGTGGACTAAAGGGCTGAGGCCTGGTGGCGTAAGTGGTTGAGTGCGGGACTGCGGCCTACAGGCTTGGCGGTTCAAATGCAGTGGCAGCTCTCAGGAGCAGCGCTGGGTAGCTCCCACGACCACCAGAGGGCAGTGATGCCCCAAAAAACAAAAGTGGACTAAAGTCAGGGCGGCAAAAGGCCATCAACTGCCCTAAAGTGACAGCCATTAACCAGGGGCCTCATGAACCCCCTACTATCCCTGGTGCAAGTATCGGCCTCTGTAGCTAAGCAACGCCAGCCACTGCCACCCAGGTCCCAAGACCCCTGCACCTGGTGCACAGTCATGTTTGTGTGTGGCAGCCTTTGTGCCACCGGGCAAAGGACTGTCCTCACGGACACAGGCCTCCCTGAGGACCATGCGATCCTTGTAAAGCAACCAGGCGAGACAGAGCTGCCCTGTGGCAGCACTCAGGAGGAGGGCCACCTGCGGCGGGCCAGCCTGCACCTGCTCCCTGGACGAGCGGCCCAGCTGCCAGGGGTCGCTGTTCCCGCTCTGGAGCCTGGCTGTGCACGGGGCAAGTGGCCCGCGCATTTCTTCCTGCCTGGTGCTGTCTGCTCTCTCCTCACCACTTTCCCCGGGCCCCTGGCACAACACCTGCCCCTCAGGGGAGGGTCGGGAAGCCTGCAAACCCTGAAGGAGCTTCCTGGTGTCCCCGAAGGTCCAGCCGCCCTTCAAGGCCGAGCTGTGTGGTCTGAACTGCACAGCGACACAGTCATGTGGCCTCACCTTAGTCCCCCTGCAGCTTTACGAATGAGCTGTGCCCCCAGGGAGCTGCTCAACCCCACACGGGAACCCCGGGAAAGTGCCAGGGACTCTGAAGTCTGGGGCACACGGGAGCCCCTGGCAGAGCAAAATGTAAAACCCCTGTAAAGATTTTCCCAAAAAGTCCATCCCCTCCGGTCTCCCCAGCAGCAGCGATACCCTTTAAACCCTGAAGCCATCACAGGATCACAACCTCCCGCACGGACACTGGGCCCTGTCAATCCCTGAGACCAGCTGCTGCTTCCAGGAGCCTCTCTGGGGGGAGTGGAACAGGCAAGAACTTGGGGAATTCCACCTTCGCCCAGATGGGTAGGGGAGGAAATAACTCCTATGGCCACAAAGGGAACAGTGACCCTGCTCACCGGACAGCCAACTGTCCCAACTGGGGGCCAACTAAGCTCCCCCTCCACCTCCCCCTCTCACTGCCCCACCTGCCCAACTGGAGGAGGTGTCTGTGAACCTGCCGCCGCCCGAGGAAGCAAGCATCTTCTCGGGTTCAGGTGGACTGAAGGCTCCCAGAGTGTCGGAAAGGTTGCCTCAGGAAGGAACTCCTAGAGCTGGGCTTCCCAGGTCACTGCAGAGTGCTAACGGGCCTGCTTTGCCTCCCCGTACTCAGGCAGGCAGTCTCTCAACACTCAGGAATACCTTATCATCTCCACGGTGCCAGGAGGCCACGGTCCTCGGGACCAGGAGAGGGAATGGACCGGCACGTAGAGCTCACCCTCAGGAAGTTGACACCGAGACTCCGAGGCACTGGGCAGACGCACTGCCAAGAGCTCTGCTACTCTGGGAACTGCCCCACGGCAGCCTGCGTGTTCAAGCCCCGGGGAGGTTTTATCTGGGACCTTCCCTTGTAACGGGCCAGCTGGAGAACGGGAGGGAGGTTGAAGACAGCAATATGCCACGTTCCATCAGCATGGGCTCACCCAGGCCCAAGGGGAGGGAAGGCTACATTCCGTGTGTCAGCCAGGAAACCTCGCCCTTTTAAAAACCTGGAAGGATGGGTCCCCAATTCCCAGGTCCAGCCAGTCTGGAAGGGTTCCTTCCCAGTAATTCTCTACTCCCACCGCCCTTAAAGTCCCAGGACAAAGTGCACCACTCACAGGTAAAGCCTCCGAACCAGTCCCGAAAGGGCCTCTGGGACGCAGATCAAACAGCAGGCCAAGTACAGACTCCAAGCGCTAGACATCTAAGGTGGTGTTTCCCCAAAAGCACCCTACCGCAGGCTCGCCAGTCTCTCAGCCAGTGAAGACGCTCACACATTCCTGTGTGTTAAGTCAACTGGCACCATGCCCATCTGGCCTCAGATTTCTTTCCAAATCTTGCGGTGACACTAACCCACACGTGCAAGGGTACTGCTTCCTCACAGCTCTGCCCTGCCTCACCTAGCTGTCCTCCTACTGGGTTTCCTCCAGAAACCATCAGGCTAAATGACCCTGAGCCAAGATTGCCATCCCCAGGGTCATGGGGCCTGCATCACCCCAACCTCATCCCCGCGGGCCCCTAAGTGAACAAGCCCTCCCAGCAGAGTAGGAAGGATGTGGACCCCAAATGCCACATGTCACGTTCTGTGACAGCAGGAGGCAGCCAGCAACGTCTCCGCCCAGCACCCCAAAAAGATCTGGGTCTGTCGATGGGGAAATGTCAGGCAGCTAGCTTAGGGGCAGGGGCTGCCCTCTTGTGCTTACAGAGACCCCCCCAGAGAGGAGGCTGGAAGGAGATCAGGCAACCCTTAGACATCAATGCGAAAAATCCAGACCTAAGCATGCTCGTATGCAAGCCCCAGCCTCGGGCCAGGTGGGAGGTACACCTGGGTGCCCAACACGGCACCACCCAGGGGGCCTACCTCAGCCAAGGAGGTCAACCACGCTGCCCAGGCCAAAGGTGTTCAAAGGCAGCTGCACTGGAGATTGGGGGTGCACCCAAGTCTCCCTGGGCCGCCCCTCGGGGCCCCTGAGGGGGCTGGCCCACCTGTGCTGGAGCGCTTAGGCTCGTGCCAGTCTCTTTTGCTCTGCCCTCGCTCGTGGGCGTGATGTAGGAGGCCTCTTGGGCTCTGGGGACCCCGTCCCACACAAGTGGGCGCTCACACGTGCTGTCCCTGCCCAGAGTGAACACCCGAAGCCGCTTCCCAGAAACAGTGCGTCCCTCTTTGAGACTGTCGCACCTGGAACTCTCCCTTTCCGTCACAGCCTCACGCCTGAGGGAGCAAGCCGAGGTCCCAGCGCTCCAGAAACCTGCCAGGGAGATGGGAGGACGCTCGCCCTGGGGACCTACAGGTGCCCAAAGGAGAGCCAGCCGCCTCTCCGCCGCCTTAGCCCTCTGCAAACCCCTTTCTGTCTTTAGTATGGACATTGACAAAGGGTTTGCCAACGTTACTGCCCTCTGTCCACGCTGATCCCATTGGTCGTAAGAAGCCCAACAATGAGCTCTACAGACGGACACACAACTGCACGGCCCCTCGGAGGCGCTCGGCGTGGCCGTGATAGGGTCGTGGGGACTGGGGACCCATCTCTCCCTTCTCTGGCACGGGCACCAGGGAAAGTGTCCCTCCCCGCACCATCAGAACCCTGCCATCATCTCCTCAGGGAGGCGCACAGGGAAAAGACGACTTCAATCTCTCCTCGGCCTTCGGCTGATGTCAAGTGAAGCAATCACAAGTCAAAAAGCATGGGGGAGGGCTGAGCCCCAGTGGCGTAGCGGTTGTGCGCAGGACTGCAGCCCACTGGGATGGAGGTTCAGTTCCAGCAGTGGCTTCACAGGAGCAAAGGCTGGGCTTCCTACTCCCACCACCAGAGGGCAGTGATGCACCCCTCCAAAAAAAAAAACCCCACTTGGATCTTGGATTCCAAAATGGGCTTCAGTGTGCATTCTTGGCTCCTGCGAAGTCAAGAATCGAGGAATCACCAATTCCAGTAACCTTTCAAACCCAAGCAGAAGAAGCATTAAAAACACCCACCTGATAGGTAGCGAGCATAGGGAAAGGGGGTCCATTATGCATTGCTTGAAAAATTGAACTATCGGTCAGCAAAGAATGGCACACTGCGCATGCTCAAAGATCCAGGTAGCCGGACAGAAATGCTGCAGCTGATTTGGCTCACCTAGGCCAGGTAAATTCAGTTCAATGGGCCGACCAGGTCATCACTCACACCTCACTGTGGGAGGATTGCCTGTGTGAACCTGAAACTTATTCTAACCTTCATAAAACTCATTTGGATCACAAACCGGGCTTTGGCTTGAATTCTTTCTCACGTGAGCCAAGGACTGAGGTATGTATCTCTTCTCAAGAGACCTTACACATCCACTTGAATGGCTCAAGGGTTTTGGGGGGGGTTTTCTAGCTAACAAATTACAAATGTTGGTGAGCCCGGAGAGACACTGGGAGTCCGGCTGTAAAGTGGTACAGCTGCTGAAACAGCTTGAATATTCCAGTATTCAAACGATGAAACACCAGACCACCCCCAGCCAGCAGCTCCACACGAGGTGAGGACTCAGGCCCAGGCCCAGCAGACTCCCTGCAGCCCCTGGTTCACAACCACGGAAACGAGTGGCATTCTGACCCAGTCTCCCGGGATGAGCCAAGCACAGAACGACACACACCTGGCCGCCCCTAGATCAAATAGCCAGAGGAGGCAACCGTCACATTTGTGAAACAACAAGAACAGGCCCAGGACAGTAACCATCAGGGGAGAGGGGAGAGTCATCCTCCTTCCCCTCCCTCTTCCCTTCTCCCCTCCTCCCTCCCTCAGAAGGTACGGAGGGTCCTGGGCATGAAGGCACACAGACACAGTGCCCAGCGGGAGGCCTGACTGGGCCAATTCCAATGTAGAACTAATGCCTCCAGATCATCTCTTTTTTTTGGGGGGGGGGCATCACTGCCCTCTGATGGGCATGGGAGGCCCAGCCTTGCTCCTGCAGAGCTGCTGCTGGATTTGAACTGCCAACCCAGTGGGCCGCAGTCCCGCACACAACCACGACGCCACTGGGGCTCAGCCCCAGATCATCTCTTCTTAGGTCGTTCCTTTCGCTGCCATTCCTGGGGGAAGGGGCTCCTGGCAAGGCTCCTGCCGTGCTGAGCCTCCGGAGGGAGGGTATGATTCTGGAAGAGCGGCCCGGTGGTCTGCTCCCACAGGGCTCCCTGCCGCACGGGCTCACGGTGCGTCAGGATTGGGCAGACAGCCCGTGAGAGGAACAAGCCTCCCACACTAACACTGGGGTTTCGGTAGGCTATAATTAATTTTTTTTCTTTTTCGTTTTTTTGAGTTTTGGGGGCATCACTGCTCTCAGGTGGTGGGAGTAGGAAGCCCAGCCCCACTGCTGGAATTGAACCTCCGTCCCAGTGGGCCGCAATCCCACGCACAACCACTATGCCACCGGGGCTCAGCCCCGGCATTTTAAAATTAAAATAAATATATTACAATATTATGTTTGCGTTCGATGAAAATTTTTGTTGCTCTACACAGACCAAATTTTTGTTTGTTAAAAAAAAATGTTTGTTTGTTTTCATTTGGGGGGGGCATCACTGCCTTCTGGTGGTCGTGGGAGCTACCCAGTGCTGCTCCTGAGAGCCGCTGCTGGATTTGAACCACCAAGCCCACGGACCACAGTCCCGCACTCAACCACTTACGCCACCGGGGCTCAGCCCCAGACCAAATTTTTTTTTTTTAATTTTTCGGGCATCACTGCTCTCCGGTGGTGGGAGTAGGAGGCCCAGCCCCACTGCTGGAATTGAACCTCCGTCCCAGTGGGCCACAGTCCCACGCACAACCACTTACGCCACCGGGGCTCAACCCCCCAGACCAAATTTTTAATCAAGATCCATCCCCCACACACGCACACACCCCTCGGTCAATGGTGTCCCCCTTAAAATCTGGTCACTTTTTTTTTTTGCTTATTTGGGGGATGGGCATCACTGACCTCTGGTGGGAGTAGGAGACCCAGCCTTGCTTCTGCAGAGCTGCTGCTGGATTTGAACCACCAACCCAGTGGGCTGCAGTCCCGCACTCAACCACTGTACCACCCGGGCTCAGCCCCCAAATCTGGTCACTTTATGCTATAGGTGCACCTCATAGGAAAGGTTACATTTAGCTAAAGTTCCTGGGGGAGGACCCCTTGTCCCAACAGCAGGAGTCAGCCCCATGTCTTGTGAGAGACCAAGCCTCTGGTTAGCCGACACCTTTAGGGAGAATGACTCTAAGCTCCTGAGATGGCAAACGGTTACTAATAGCTGCTTAAAGTTTTGGAGGAGAAGTGGAGAAGTCCTATCTTCCTCCGACAAGCCCCAAACCCAGCATAGAGACAAGAAGGACTTCCAAAAGTTCATGGGGAAATTCCACTGTTGTCTTTCAATCCAACTTTTCCATGAAGTCTTTGAGACCCGACAGCCACAAGGTCAGCAGGTCTAACCCCATCAGTGGGAGCAAGATGCGCCATAAAGACTGCGGCCTCAGAAACCCTTGGGGACATTTCACTGCCTATGGGAGAGCCGCCAATGGGACTGTGCTGATGGGCGTCCACGTTATCCTACAACCAGGAAAAGCACCCAGGGTACTTGTCAAAATACGGGTTCCAGGCCATCATCCCCGCTCAGAGTGCTACTAAGGTCACGAGCTGACAAGTGTCCCCGTAGAACCTCCTGCAGGCCAGCAGAGTGCCTGGCACTTGGCATCAAAACTCCCCAGACAAACTCACTGGCACCGTGTGAGGCCCTCTGACTCACAGAGGGCCTAGGGTTTGCAGTCCCCCCACATCGCCACGACACAGTGGGGGCGTGAGGGCCAGCTCAGCAGCGGTTCTCAACCTGTGGGGCCCGGCCCCTTTGAACCACCCTTTCCCGGGGGTCGCCTGATTCACAACAGTAGGAAAATGACGGTGATGAAGTAGCAACGAACATAATGTGATGGTGGGGGGTCTCCACCACACGAGGGACTGTGTGACAGGGTCGCGGCATGAGGAAGGTTGAGAACCGCTGCTAGAGCTTTGAGGCACCATGACATGCGCAGTAAGGTGTCACACGGACTTCACGATGAGCAACCAAGGTGTGTCTGAAGGCTGAGGAAGACGCTGCTGGAAAGGACGCACAAGACACCGGGCCAACAGTGAAGGCTGTGGCCAAGGACGCCCTGCCCGCTAAGCAGCAGGCTCTGAAGGGGGCCCAGCAGAAGAGGCGGGCACAGTTTGGCCAGTGGAGAGGAGAGTGAGCAATGGCGCAGGGGCACACCCCTGACCACCCAGACCTGCCACCACCCAGCCAGCTGTAGCTTCTCCAAACTGAGATGTGCTATGAGACTTTTTTTTTAAGTTCACATCTAAGATAGACAGGATAAACAATCCCAAGGAGAAAACAATGGGACTGACGGTTCCACGGTGGGAACCCGGGAGAAGGGAAAGGAAGGGGGAGCCACACACCCATGACAAGGGAACAACAAGTAATCTAAAATCAATGGGGCTTGATCAAGTGCAGTGTCGTCGGGAGGAATTACTGAGAGACAAATGCAGGTCAAACACGAGAGTGGGAGAAGCGGACAGTGAAAGGAGATAGAGGAAAGAACTAGGAGGCAAAGGACACTTATAGAGGTCTAAATATGGGCAGGTACACACATACTATATGTGTGTATATATAAGATATATGTACATAAATATATTTAGAATAAAGTATTCTTGTGTTGAGGGAGGACTTGAGTAAAGGCCCAGTGTCCATCTGCTACCTTAGTACTTAACATGTATGTATGTAGATATACATAGATGTTTGTCCCTATCCTAAACAACCTGGAATTCTGTGATGCTCACCTTCCCAACATAATCGCTAAAGACAAAATGCATGCATAAGCAAATGTGAAGAAAGACGATGGTGCCCGGCTATCAAAAGATAGAGTCTCGGGGCTGAGCCCCGGTGGCGTAGTGGTTGTGCGCGGGACTGCAGCCCACTGGGATGGAGGTTCAATTCCAGCAGTGGGGCTGGGCCTCCTACTCCCACCACCGAAGAGCAGTGATGCCCCCCCCCCCAAAAAAAAAAAAAAAAGATATAGTCTCTGGGGTCTTGAAGGCTTGAGGATAAACAAGAGGCCATTTAGCTGAAAAGCAACAAAGCCCACATGGAAGAAGCACACCAGCCTGTGTGATCATGAAGTACAGGTATCAGGCATCAAATACCCAAAAGAAAAAACCATATCATTGTGAATGAGGAGTGAGGAGTGCAGACCCAAAGCCAATTTTTAGACAATTAGATGTCCCTTCACAGAAGGGTCACAAGGAAAAGAAGAGCCTATCAGGATGCAGTATAGCACCCATGAAACACACAACTTTCCTCTAGTTCTTCAATGTTTCCCTCTCCCCGCACCCACGAGCATGATCCCAATTCCACCTTACAAATCCAACTAGACCTGGAGGATGTACATGGGTCCAGATAAAAACTCACAAAACAGGGAATCCAGGACAGATATACCCCTCAGGACCCATATTGAAAATACTGGTACCAGAAGGGGAAGGGGAAGGTGGGGCAGAAAGGGGAGACCAATCACAAGGATCTAAATATAACCCCCTCCCTGGGGAATAGACAACAGAAAAGCAGGTGAAGGGAGACATCAGACAGTGTAAGACAAGACAAAATAATCATATTTATAAATTATCAAGGGTTTCATAAGGGAAGGAGGGAGGAAGAAGGGGTAAAGTGGGAGGAAGAGAGAGGAAAAATGAGAGCTGATACCAAGGGCTCAAGTAGGAAAAAAAAATGTTTTGAAAATGATGATGTCAACGTATGGACCAATGGGCGAGTAGGTTGCTATAGGAGCTGTAAGAGCCCCCAGTAAAATGATTTTTAAAATAACAATGGGACAACCGAGTAGCACATACTGAAGAAGCCAGCACAGGAGAGTTACTGAGAGGGAAATTCCACACTGCCAGTCGCAGGAGGGGCATCATCATAATGACAAGTAGGCACAGATCCACAAGGTTCTGAGGGGCTGGGGGCTTTGGGTTTACCACAGCGAGAGCCAGCTAGGGTTTGACCCTCAGCCCGCCACTCTCTGCAGAGCCAGGATCATTTGGAACTGGCACCAGGGCTTGATCTCAACACGGCCGCAGCTTGCCACCGAGTCTGGGCAGGGATTAAACCCCTGCAGCCCCGTGGTCAGGGCTCGGGTCTCAGCTGTCTTGTTACTTTTGCTTCCTTCTCCCTATCCCCCCACAGTCTCAGCTGGCTTCCATTTTCCTTTTCTTTTCCTCTTCCTTTTTCCCTCACCCACCACTGCCGACCTCCAGACCAGACCCCTTAACCTAGGGCACTTGCGCCTGCCCTCCATCCAGCTGGGAGAGCGCCACCCTCCAAAGTGTGACTGGAGGCTGGGGAAAGTGCGTCCACGCTCCACCAGGGGATGTCCCGCCCAATTTCTTCCTGGGGATATTCCACCCGTGGGGGAAGCTCCTACCCGTCCTCTGTGGTCCCCCGTGACTGAGGGAACACTTCCTCCCTCCTACCATACTGCAACTCGGCCAATGTTCCACACTGCCACAGGAGCCTCTGCCCAACTCCCGAGGGATTGATTATCTTCCCAGGCAGCTCCCACCATTCGCCCACCACTCGCGGGGCTCTACAGCAAGGCAGGCAAGCCACCAGCCTTCTGTGGCACTGCCAGTGCAGCGGGCACCCCCGCACGCCCTCCGGAAGACAGGGGCACATTCTTGGAAAAATGGTCCCTCCCTAGATGATCCACGATGGACGTCAAGAACCGCAACAGAAACAAAAAGAACCTCAACAGACCCAAGGCAGTAGAAGAAATAGAGAAGGTCATCATGGGATTACCAACAACAAAACGTCACCTGGACCAGATGGCTTCATGGAATTCTACCCCGCGTTCAGGGCAGAGCTGACACCAATCCTACACAAACTCTTCCAGAGCATAAAAAAAGATGGCAAACTCCAGAACTCCTTCTGTGAAGCTAGTATAACCCTGATACTGAAACCAGGAAGGGATTCCAAAAGAATGGTGAACTACAGATAAATATCCTTAATGAGCATCGATGCAAAAATCCTTAACAAAATAATAGCCAATAGAATCCAAAAGTACATATACAACACAAAAGTATATCAAACAATAATTCATCATGACCAAGTGGGATTCATACCAGGGATGCAGGGATGGTTCAACATACGAAAGACAATTAATATCATTCACCACATTGACAAGAAAAACTGTGAGAACCACATGATGAGGAAAAACCATTCACCAACATCCAACACCAATTCCTGCTTAAGACTCTCAAGAGGATAGAAATGGATGGAAAACTCCCCAATGCAAGTCTATATTTGAAAAACCAACAGTGAGCATGATAGTCCATGGAGAAAAGACAAACACGATTTCCTTTTTGTTTTGTTTTGTTTTGGGGGCATCATCGTCCTCTGGTGGTGGGAGTAGGAGGCCCAGCCTTTGCTCCTGTGGAGGGCAAAGGTCCTGAACAGAAGTTTCACAGGGGCAGAGATCCCAATAAAAATATGAGGAAATGTTCCTGATCATTAGCCATATGAAAAATTCAAATTAGAACAACAATGAGATACCACGTAACACCCTCAAAGATAGCCCAATTCAAAAAGTCAGAAAGCAACAAGTGTTGGAGGGGCTCCGGGGAGACCGGAACTCCCATCCACTGCTGGTGGACCTGTAGGTATGGACAGTCACTGTGGAAATCAATTTGGCAATTTCTAAAACAGATGGAAATTGAGCTACCACACGACCCAGCAATCCCCCTTCTGGGCATATACCCAGAAGAGGCAAGAAAAAAACCACAGCCAGCCATCTGTGCTCCGATGTTCATCATGGCACAGTTCACAATTGCAAGGAGTTGGAAACAACCCAAATTCCCATCGACAAGGGGATTAAGGAACCGTGGTGCAAACATAGAAGGGGGCACGACACACTGCCAACATGCAGTGATGGACATGAATCACATCACATGGGAAGAACTGGAGGGAATTCCGCCAAGTGAAGCGAGTCAAGCAAAACAGGACAAGTATATCAAGAGTCCACTAAGGAAAGCTTAAAAAATTGCAAAAGGGGCAGAGGGAAAAGACTGCTGTCTACAAATATTCCTGGGGTGAGGTCCAGATAGTATGGCAGGGACCCCATCAAATCCAGGGATATACATGGTAACCAACTAAAAAGGGGGGGGGGAGGGATAGAGGGCTAACAGGGCACTAACCTACCCAAGCGGAAGGTGTTGTTTACATATCCAGGGAAAGAGGGGCCTGACTTCAACCCGGTGCTCCCAGATGTGAATGAATTCATATTGGCATGAAGCAGGGAACCAGTGGAGAGGTCTGAGGGGCCAGCCCCAACCCCAACTATGTGGCCAGCCACCCTGCCCCCAGAAGCATTCACTTCAGAGGACAACACTGAAGCTACAGCTCAGCGGCAGGGACATGTCTGCTCAGAGCACAGGAGCCAACGAAGGGGGAGGAAGAGAGTGGGACACACCCTGGCCCACGACGCCTGGAGGACGATACCCCTGCTTAGAACAGCCAATCCACAGGGAAGACCACATGGCTGGCTTCACTCTGAGACACGAGAGTCCTCACTGACTCCTAGCCCTACGGGGGACAACACTGGAGACGCAGGGTGAGAATTATGTCCAATCTGACCCCACCACACAGCGGCAAAACGCTAAGAGCATTCAGCAGAGCGGGAAGGGGAGCAGAGCAAGGAGTCCTGAGCGAACACCAAAAATAGGCTTTGGGGCCAGGGCATGGCACCCCATCAGACTCGGCCAGAAAACACTCCTAAAGGTCAACAGACCTTGAAATAGTGACAGGCTTTTCTTTCTTTTTCTTTTTTGCCATTGGTTTTTGTAGTTTTGCTTTGTTTTTTGTTACTTCATTTTGCTCTGTCTGTTTGTGCCTATTATTATTGCTGCAGCTCTATCTAGATAAGACAGGCCGGATAAACAATCTGGATGAGAAAACAACGGGACTGCGATAGTTCTGGAGAGACATGGGAGAGGGAAAGTGGGGGAAAGGAAGTGGTGTTAACAAACCCAGGGACAAGGGAATAAGTGATCCCAAATCAGGGGCAAGAAGGGTGTAGGAGGCCTGGTAGGGTGTGATCAAGGGCAATGTAACAGAGAAGAATTACTGACACCCAAATAAAGACTGAGCATGGTAGTGGGATAAGAGGAAAGTAAAAGGAAATAGAGGAAAGAACTGGGAGAAAAAGGGCATTTATAGAAGCCTAAATAGAGGCATGTACATATGTAAATAAGTTTTTATATGATGACAGGGAAATAGATCTATGTGCACATATTTATAGGTTTAGTATTAAGGTAGCAGATTGACCTTGGGCCTCCATTCAAGCATTCCCTCAATGAAAGAACACTTTATTCTATTAAACTGGCATTCCATGATGTTCACCTTCCTGACAGGATTTCTGAAGACAAAGCAGGTACATAAGAAAATGTGAAGAAAGTTGATGGTGCCTGGCTATCAAAAGATATAGCATCTGAGGTCTTAAAGGCTTGAAGATAAACAACCTGCCATATAGCAGAGAAGCAACAAAGCCCACATGGAAGAAGCCTGTGGGATCATCAGGTGCCACAGGGATCAGGTATCAGACATCAAAGAACAAAAAAATTGGGCTAAGCCCTAGTGGTGCGTAGTGGTTGAGTGTGGGACTGCAGCCCACTGGCTTGGCGGTTGAAATCCAGCAGCAGTTCTCAGGAGCAAGGCTGGACCTCCCACTCCCACCAGAGGGCAGTGATGCCCAACAAACAAACAAAGAGCAAAAAAATGATATCACTGTGGATGAAGGGAAGTGCGGAGTGGGAACCCAAAGCCCATCTGTAGGCAACTGGACATCCCCTTACAGAAGGGTCCTGGGGAGGAGATGAACCAGACAAGGTGAGGTATAACAACTCATTCTTTAATGCTTCCTACTCCCAATATCATGATCCCAATTCTACCTTACAAATTGACTAGAGCAGAGGATGTACACTGGTACAGACAGGAACTTGCAACACAGGGAATCCAGAATAGATGATCTCTTCAGGACCAGGGCTGAGCGTGGCAATACGGAGAGGGTGGGAGGAAAGTGGGGGAGAAAGGGGGAACTGATTACAAGGACCTACATATAACCTCCTCCCTGGGGGACAGACAACAGAAAAGTGGGTGAAAGGAGACATCAAACAGTGTAAGACATACATGACAAAATAATAATTATAAATCATCAAGGGCTCGTGAGGAAGGGGTTGCCGGGAGGCGAAAAAATGAGAAGCTGAACAAAAAAAAAAAAACCTAAAAGGGCTGAGCCCCAGTGGCGTAGTGGTTGTGCTCGGGACTGCAGCCCACTGGGATGGAGGCTCGATTCCAGCTCCACGGAGCAAAGGCTGGGCCTCCTACTCCCACCACCTGAGGGCAGAGATGCCTAAAAAAAAAAAAAAAATGAGGGGCTGAGCCCCGGTGGCGTAGTGGTTGTGCGCGGGACTGCGGCCCACTGGGACGGAGGTTCAATTCCAGCAGTGGGGCTGGGCCTCCTACTCCCACCACCGGAGAGCAGTGATGCCAAAAAAAAAAAAAAAGAGAGAGAGAAGCTGATACCAAGGGCTTAAGTAGATACAAAATGTATTGAGAAAGGTGATGGCAACTAATGTACAAATGTGCTTGACATAATGGATGGATGTATGAATTGTGGTAAGAGTTGTACAAGCCCCCAGAGAAATGATTTAAAAAATAGTAACAATGAAAGACAGCGTGGACTCTGGAGATGAGAATGAAAGCAGGAATGTCAACTACCCCATTGACTCGTACTGATTACACGTCATGCTGATAATGTGTGGGCGACATTGGGGTGGGCTAAATAAATATCTTACTAAAGTGAATTCCTGTGGCTACTGGCAAATTTAAAATGGCACACGCAGCCCTTATTTGCAGCTCGTGTTAGTTTTCTATCGGACAAAGTCTGTCTGAACTATCAGGACAGGATCCAGAATTAGGGGGGTGGGGGAGGAGGGTTGAGAAGAAACCCATCAAAGCCGTGGCTCTGGGGCAGGGGCTGTCTGTGCACAAGCCCAGACCCTGCCTCTGTACACGCAGCTTCCGCGCCCCACCCCCTGCACTGGGACAGCGGTGCTTGCTGACCAGGCTCACGGCCACCCCAAAGGAAAGTCCAGTGAAAGGGTAGAACCGAGGAGCGGAGAGTGGCTTGTTCTCAAACAACCAAAGGTCAATCAGGCCCTGGGGGGTCAGCAATTCCAAGAAGGCGCTCACCCCAAAGTTGAAAGCCCGGGCAAGCACATAACCAAGGCCCCGTTCTGACCCCTGCCCATCTGTGGCAGCCAGGGGTTTTCACTGCCCGGCCCTCCTCCCCCACAGTGGCTGGGACACCCATCAGGCCTCTGTGGTATGTGGTGACAGTGGGTGGTTTCCACTTTATTTCCCAACCAAATAACAAATACCGCCCCCCCCCCCCCCCCAAAAAAAATAACCACGGGCAGTGTGTTTACTTCCCAGGGTGTTATCTAAGATCAACACTGGTGGTTCCGAGAGGTCCCCGGGCACCACAGCTGCTTTCTGGGTTGGGCCTCTTTTTTTTCTGTTTGCCTGGGGAGGGGGCACCGGGCTTCTAGCTCTCTCTCCAAGCATCTCGACCTCCTGCTGCCCTTGCTGTGAGCTAGGGAGAGGTCCCAAGCCTCCTGAGACAAGCTTACATTTGGGTGAAGCTAAGAGCGGGTGCTCCGGCCCCCACAACAGCCGGTGGGTGAGATGTTGTCTTGAGGGCCGTACTTAGTGCCCCACCTTCTGTGTTAGGCCATCGAGCCCACTGTTCCGAATGGCAACCAGGGTCCACTCTGCCCCGCCCCACACTGTCAGCCAGCAGGTCCCCGTCCTCAGGCTCTTCCTGCCGCACCCCCTGACCTGATTCCCTCCTGGTCGGGGCAGGCTGGGTTTCCCGGAGCTCCCACTGCATGGTGGGGGCCACGTGGTCCCTCAGAGACCTGGCATCGCCCTGCAGGTTGCAGATAAGCGGGAACCTTTGGGGGATTTGCCTTTAAGAACCCGGAGCAGCAGCAAGAGAACATAACCTCATGTGGTTTCTGCCCACCCAGCCCCAAACCCTCGCGGCTGCGATGGCCCCTCCACTCGCCCCTGGAACTGCCGGGGAGACACCTCGGCACTGGAGTCAGTCTAGGTCAGCAGGTCTCAACCTGGGGGCGTCGAACAACCCTTTCACAGGGGTCGCCTGATACATCCCGCAGATCAGATATTCACGGGACGATGCCTACCATAGCAAACTTACAGTGATGAAGTAGCAAGGACAATCATTTTGTGGGTGGGGGTCACACCACGAGGAGCCTTTTGGAGGTGGGGAGCCACTGCTCTGGGTACCAATTCAAGCAATAAGACACGCCCGCTCTAGGGAATTCTGTTTCTGGTCATCTGGCCCGGCCTTCGGGGCCGTGTGCAAGCCCCCCTCCAGCCCAGGCGCAAAGTCGGCCACCAACCCGGCACTCTCCCTACAGCCAAGGACACGTCGCGGCCCGGCCCCGCGAGGAAGCAGCTCTGGCTCGGGCAGAGCCAGCCCCGGGGATTCGGAGCCGCTGGCCTGAAGCTCGTCAATCAATCAGGAACAATACCAGCCCAGGCCGAATCCCCCGCAGAACTGCACACCCAAGACCCTGCTGCCACGGGTCACACCTGACTCCTGGAGACCCTGTGGGACAGGCCAGAACTGCCCTGGGGAGTAGACAGCCTCGTCTTTCTCCCATCGATGGCTTTGACCTGCCGGCTTTGTGGCAGCAGCCCCATGCAGCCCCACGACACCACCAGGGTCCGGACGCGACTGGGGGCCATCAGGGACCACACAGGAGAAGTGACTGGGACTGTGGCCACCACGGTCCTAGCAGGCCCCGCCGCCCACCAGCACTTCTCATCCCACCTGGGCGGCTGGGATGCGGTGGGAGAGACCCTGGCTCATGGAGGGGGCTCAGGAGCTTCGTGGGCGACAGGCAGCCGTGGACACTGGGCACGGAGGGGTCAAGAGACAAAAGGGCTAGGAGCTCTGCTCCTGGCTGTGACCCCATTCTACCAAGGAACAAAGAAAGGGGGTTCCCGAAAGGGACAAGACTGGGCACGCACACCCACTCACCCACCCAGCAAGCAGAGCAAGAGCAGACCCCAGCGAGCGTCACCCCCTCCCCCGCCCCCCCTTGCCCCCAGAATCCTCC
>PVJH01020398.1:0-13410 GCA_004026705.1 Nesogale talazaci | reverse complement strand
CGAGGCTCCTATATAAGGCGCCCCCCAGCAGTGCGGGCACCACTTCTCCCAAGAACCCCAGGTAAGCTGGGCCGCCACCGGGCTTAGCCAGACAGAAGGCTCAGCTCGCTGCTGGACTGCCAGCCGGCCATTCCCTCAACCTCCCTGGGCCTCAGAGCGCCACGGAGACAAGGGACAATCTGGCCCATGTGTGCCAACCGGGCAGGTGCAACCCCTGCCCAGCCATGGTCCCCAGCGTCCTTGCCAGCCCATCTGCCTGGGCACAGCCTCTCAGGGCCTGGGACCAACAACCCTGGGGTGACCCTGTCAGTCCCCACTCCCACATTCTGCCCCCACCAGGTTTGGGAAAGACAAAGCGCCCCCCACTCCACCCCCTCCAGCCTCTCCACTCTGAGGAAGGAGGTGGGGAGAGCTGCTCTGCTGAGCAGCCTCGGGTCCAGGTGAGTGAATTCTGGGGCGGGTGGGGTCCCCTCTGCCCAAGCCTCTCTCCTCAGCCTGCCGAGACCATGCTCTGCCGGGGGACCGTCTGCAGCCTGCTGCTCCTCACTGTGCTCTGGGTGGACATGGCTGGGGCAGGCTCCAGCTTCCTGAGCCCCGGACACCCCAAGGTGCAGGTGAGGTGCTCCCTCCCCACGGTTCCACAAACCCACGTTCTGTGGGGGGGGCGGTGGGGAGGCAATGGTGCCTCTCCTCTGGCTGGCGTCACTGACCCCATAGGGGGCCTCTCCTCCCCACACAGAGAAAGGAGTCCAAGAAGCCGGCGGGCAAGCTGCAGGCCCGCGCAGTGGACGGCTGGCTGCGCCCCGGGGCGGGGAGACCGGAGGATGGGGCGGAGGACACGCTGGAAATCCAGGTGGTGCCTCCACGTGTGGGCGGGGCTGTGCGGTGGAGGGAGCTGTGGGGGGGTGGGGGGTGACTACACACAGGAACTCATTTAAAAGCTGCCCCCAATAGAAAGCCGCGTGACGCGATAGCTGGGCTCTTGGTCCACTGAGAGGAAATGCAGGGCCATGCATGAGCTAGAAGTGACTGTCCACCAGGGCTGGGGGACGGACAAGGAGGCCCAGAGCCAGCCGACCGGTTTGCAGCTCCAGGGTCTGGCAGACAGACCGACAGGCATTTACCCTCTTACCCACCGCCCCAAACGGACAAACTCACCCCACAGCTGTGGCCCGTGAGCTCTAGTGGCTTCCTTTGGGGGTCCTCAGACAGAGCAGTGGGCAGGTACCAGCAGTCCCCAAACCTCACCCGTCGACCCGGGGCCCATCCGGTCTCCTCTGGGGGTTGTTCGGTTCTGACCTCGCTGGCTCCCTCGCTCGCTGGCTGAAGCAGGCGCAGCTGTGCCCGCGGCGACGGAGATTGGGAGTGATTGGGTGCCGCTGGGGCAGCCCCACCAGCTGCTCCGAGGAAGGAGGCCGCGTGCTCCCGTGCGTGCGGCTCTCAAAGCCTCTGCTCGAGCCGGAATTTACTCCGCGCAGGGCAGGGTTGCCTCTAAGCATCCAGGAGGTGCCGCGTCAGAACTCCCCTGGGGCACTTCGTAATGGCCTCTGTGGGGTGATGCTGTCGACAAACCTTTTACCAGGGCGCCTGAGGCTCCCCAAGGGGATCCAGAGTCCTTCCGCCCTCATTTTTCTCTCCCCACTCCGTGGTCCAATCCCTGGACCTCTGATCTGATCGAGGAGCGTTGGGCCAGGGCTTGGTCTCAAAGCTCTCCCAGGGCAGGCTGTCCTCCAATTCCCCTCTGGTTTCTCCACCTTCTCCCCTCAACTTTCCCCAAAATGGAGGTCCTAGGCTACAAGGCTTTGAGACCAAGTCCTAGCCAACGTCCAGCCCATGCACGCAGGCTCAGGCTCCCAGAGCAGGTGGTACACTGACCACCGGAGGGGAGGGACTTCCAACACTCGCCCTGCGTGCCCTCGACAGCACTTTCCTGACGCAGCAGGACCAGCCCAGCACTCTCCCATCAGATCAGAGCTCCAGGGATCTGACCCACGAAGCAGGGAGAAAAATGATTTACTCAAGGGGGGAAACCTAAGGTCCCCTCCAAAAAGGCTGTTTCTGACCCACTCCATCATCAGAGATGAGCCCGTGGGTGTATGAAAGAGAGCAGTTGTCATCAAGTGGACTCCCAGGGACGGGAGGGGAGAGTTTTCAAAAAACAGTAGCCAAAGAGCATGTGCTGCTGGAGTAACTTCTCCGTGCGCCCGAGCAGCACCTGGAGCAGCCCCAAGGGCACGCTCAGTGAGGCCGCAGTGGAGGGCCGAGCTCGCCCAGCCCAGGCAGGCCAGAATCCCCGCAGTGGACTAGGAGAGGCTCCGGGCCAGGTGGGCTAGAGTCCTGCACTCTACAGTCCTGGGCCACTAAGTCCTGGGTCCTTGGCCAGGACATTTTACCTCTGGGCCCCTCCTGCTTTTCACGGAGGTGGGGATAGGATTTTCCGTTCCAGATGGTGCAGGGCTCTGCTGATGGATTCAGACATCTCAGTAACCAGCAGGGGGCAGGCCCTGAGTGCCACGGACAAATGTCTCCCTGGTTCTTACGGAAACAAGTTGGGGTAGGAGGCAAACTTCCCCATCCATCCAGTCCATCTCCCCAACAGCTACACACAAGACTTTGGGACCCTCCCTCCCAAGGGAAGACAGAGACAAACGGGGTTGGCCTGGCTCCCGCCCTCATCTACAGGGCCAAGAAAGGGCCTTCTGGCTGTCTCCTCTCCTGAGAGAGCAAATAAAGGAGGTGGAGTAGAGGACAGAGCAAGGGGCAGACTGTAACCAGGCTGGTGCAGTACCTACCCCAAAAATCCCCCCGCCAGGCCAGGGTCGAAGGCAGCCCTTTTGTCTTCTACAAGTGCCGAGGGCGCCGTGGCATGGCACAGAAGCTGGGCCGAGACGAGACGAGGCGCTCTCCTTCGGGTAGGGCTGCTATTTGAGACAGCAGCGTTAGGGACCTGTGATCTCTGACACCGATCTGACCTCTGACCCCCTCACCCCAGCTCAATGGCCCCTTTGACATTGGGATCAAGCTGTCGGGGGCTCAGTATAAGCAGCAAGGCCTGGCCCTCGGCAAGTTCCTTCAGGACATTCTTTGGGAAGACAACCAAGGTAAGCTCTGGCCGGGGTCAGGAGAGTCAGAGGAAGGTGGGAGCCCTGTCCCCCTCAGAGGCACAGAGGTCTTCTCCTCCCACCGGTCTCACAAACAGCTTCAAGGTCCTCCTTCCCGGTGCCTGGGGGGTGAGCACCAAACTAGCACCTTAACTCGGGTTGCTGTCCCTTCAACTACTTGGTATGATATTACAGTGCCTTTACTGGGTGACTTTAGTTCCCAGAGGAGGAATAAGTGTCTACCCCATTCAGGATAGGCTCCACAGTCCAGCTAGACTGTTTTGTTCAGAATCTCCTTTAACGGAGCCACCCCTCAACTTTATCCTGAGTCCAAATCCCTGGTTCTGGGAGCATGCACTGCACTATGCAGCGGGCTTCAGGGGTGCACCTGTCGCCACAGAGGCCAACGAAGCCAGTCTTCTCCAGCCCCAGGCGGGCAGGGTAATGGACTTGGGACCTTGGCCTTTCTTTCCAGAGGCGCCGACTGACCAGGGACAAGAGCCCACAGGCGGACCCTCCTCTCGACTGGTTCTCTGACAGTAGCCTCTGGACTGGTTTAGGTGGCAAATAAATATTCACACTGCATGCATCGTGTTCAAAATGGGAATTTATTTCACCCAAGAGGGAGATTTCACTGAAGAAAAACAAAAAAAACTTAAAACACACAGTTCTTGGTCTGTAATAAATGGGGTGGGGTGGGGAGGATATGTCACAAGGCAGGTGTGCATGCTGAGAAGTCCAAGTGAAGCCAACCGATGACCAAGGGACACACAGAGCCATCAGGTCGATTCTGACTCGGAGGCCTTCAGGAGCAGAGAACTGCGCCAGGTGGAGGCTGTGGATCGCACGGAGGCAGGCAGCCCTGTCTCTCCTGGGCAGAGTAGTTGGTGGCCTTGAAACTGTCGCCCAGTTAGCAGCTGGAGTCTAACCCACGGCACCACCGCGGCTCCTGGAGCCACACCAATAGCTGCTGGCCAGTGCAGGCAGAGTCGGAATAAGGTTCACCCTTCCTGCCGAGGTCTGGCTCAGCAGACCCCTGTCCTGAGGTGGGGAAGATTAACCTCGGCTTTGGGCATTCCAGAGGTGCCAGGTAGGTGTCCTGGGACACAGTCAAACCCATCACCACAAGGACACCCCAGTGGGAAGAGTGTCGTGCCATTCACACTTCGTGCGAGCGGCAGATCTGGGGCTGGTGGGGATGGGTGGGGACAGACAAGAAAGCCATAAAGGCAAGCACTGCCAGGAGCCGATGCAGCAACGTGAGCAGGTTCAGAGACCGAGGACAACAGCCACACTCCGGGGGAAGCCCCACTGCTAGAAGGCTCCAGGGACTACCAAGTGTCTCAAAGAAAACTGGCCACTGGTGGCCTCACAGGTACAAGGGACCCTATAGGCTCAGAGCCCCTCTCCACCCTCCCACCCCCCATCATTGACCTACGAACTGCTTGTGGCCCGTGCAACATGGAAACACCATCTGGAAACATCTTTGAAATGTAACCTCTTGAACCTTTTGCAAACAAACTTAAAGCTTTAAAACGATTTCCCCTCTGAGCACAGATTTTACTACTTGTAATCTTTTGATCACACTGGATAGTGTGTTCCTTCCACCTGGACTCGGCAGACACATTCCTGAGATGGGTCCTTGTGTTAAGACATCAGATGTCATCCTGATCGTCGATTTCTGCACCTCTTTGCTGAAGGACCCACAGGGTGTTCACTGATCATGTTGAAGGCATGTACTGAGCTCAGTGCCAGTGTTCCCACATGCCATGGCGGCTCGCTTTTAGAGAGGCCCGTGTGCTGGCTGAGCCCCGGTGGCATAGTGGTTGAGTGCGGGACTGCGACCCACTGGCTTGGTTCAAATCCAGCAGCAGCAAGGCTGGGTAGCTCCCACGACCACCAGAGGGCAGTGATGCGCCCCCAACCCCCACCCCTCCCCCCCCCCCAAAAAAAAAAGATACAAACAGTTGAGAGGCACGTGTGCATGTGGAGGGTCAATGACCAGACTCAGCCACCGTGGGTCACTCAGAGCAGTAGAGAGAATGTGAAAGCTGGCGAGAGGACCGCTGCTCTATTTTCAGAAAGAGATGGCCAAAATGCAGAGGCAGGGACACGGGCACTGCAGGAGCTCAGCAACAACAGTCCCATCAGCCATCCAGAAGTGCAGTAAAAACAAGGGGTTTCCATACCCTGCCAGGCCCTGTGACACTGTGTACAGCACAGGAATGGTCACCCTTGAGACAGAAGGTGTATGTAGCACCATTTGTCCTTGGAAGGGGATGACACAGCTGGGCTGGAGACCTCACTTAGTCATGACTTCCCATCCTCTGAGCCAGGACAAGCTGGTTTCAGGGCAGGCAGCTTGGCCATGGAGTGTTATGGAGATGGATATGCTGCAGTTGCCCTGGGTAACAATACAACACTTAGTAATCGTTGGCAACCCCAAATCTTCCCAATAGAACTTGGCTGACCCCCCACCCCAGCAAACTGGAGGCACACAGGCCAGCACAGCCAAGCTGGGCACTGACAGCGGCTCCCAGGCCAGATGTGCCTCGGAAACCCAGTCTCCTGACGTTGCTGGTTGCCACAGAGTTGGCTCAGACTCCGTGTGTGCAAAGATGCTGCACATGCTAAGCTGTGATCTCAAAAGGTCACCAGCCCGGGCCGCTCTCTGAGACGCCTTTGGATGGATTCAAACGACCAAGCTTCCGGCCAGCCCTCACATGCTCAGGAGGAACCCTGTGTGTCACCCAGGGACTCCCCCATTTCATGGATATGGCCCACATGCACCTTTTAAAGAGCGACCGTCAACAGCAGATTTTATTCTGTGGGTTGCGGGACTCACTCTAAGAGGCAGGGCCAGAGCGCTGGTCCTTCGGTGGGAATTAGGGAGAAGGACCCTTCTAGAGGACGTGCACCGGCGTCTCACAGGTTCCGGGGTGCACATAAACAAACCTGCACAAGGCACCAGAGAGGAGCGAGACAAGACCCAAAACTGGAGAGGCCAGGGCTGCTCACAAGCTGAAGGAGAAGCTCTCAAGTCTCTCACACAAAGAACACAGGGTAGGTCAAAGTGAGGGAGACAATCAGGAGAGGTCAGAGGGTGACAGGGATGTTTAGAGGCACTGGGCCTGCTTGTTCTATATAAGCAATATAATGGGGGGGGGGGGGCGGGAAGACGACTATCTCAAAGAGCTCTGGAGAATTCAATGAATTTACCTCCCTCCCCTGGGTAGGATATAGGAGCCTGTTGTTACGTGGGATGAAATAGGTATATTTTGCACCAATATCCCAGAATCCCAGAAGGGAGAAAAAGCAGTGCAGAGAAAGAAGGAAACCTCCGATACCAAACAAGCAGGTGGCTGGCTTCTCCTGCCAAAGGCACCCTGCCCTGTGAAGGGCACACACCAGGGAGCGGTCCTGGGACCTTGTCCGGGGAGGGAGCACTCCTTCCTCTGGGTCCGCCTACTCTAAAGCCCCAACCAACCAGGACGGTCAGCGGACAAGGCAGCGAACAGGCCCTCCCTCACACCCCACGATGTGGCGCTCCTGAGAACCGCAGTCACAGTCCCCCTGGGTTGCTGATGGAGCAGAGAGCACCACGCTGGGTGGTTGTACTCCTCCTCGGAAGACGGCTCTCCAGTGGACTCCCCAAGGGACTGCTCACCGGGGCGTTCAGTTTCAGACTTGAGAACCATGAATCAAGCCACACCCACTGACTGCTAAACAGCACAGGCGTGGGAGGACTGGGACTTGGACTGGCGACTCCCTATACCTTTATCATCCACTCTTCTTCCTATTACCCTGAAGCACTGTTGCTGCAAGGCAAAGCCCTGATGACACCAAGGGCAAACCCCCACCCTTCTTCACCCTTGACCCCCCACCCGCTGGGAGCAGAAGCCTCAGCAAGAGGTTCTGAGGAACACGTTCTACCCGGTCCTCTCCATTCCAAGGACTCGCCGAAAAAACACATCCTAGATCTGGAGAGAGGCGAGGCTCAGACCCCGCCGCGTCTCCCTGGAGTTTGGAAGAGAAAAAGGAAGAAGCATCCAAACCAAGCTGGCCCACGACAGAGCAGGCTTCACACGCTCCTCCAAGTGTGCCTTCTCTAGCACCAAGATGGCAGCAAGAGACTGCGTCCTGGTTTCTTAAAGATAGATGTGGATGTTCCAACCTACTCTGGGCAATTCCTGAACCGCCCACTCGCTCAAAGATTGTAGAGGCGACTGGTGTTCTCACGCAAGGTGGCTAGGGTGTGGGCGAGCGTCTGGTCTTTGACCCTGGCGATCTCCCGCACCGTGTGCAGGGCCAGGCCCGGGTGGGCATACTGGCACAGGCTCCTGGGCACCTGGAAGACATCGAGCATTCAGGTCACGGTGCCTCTGCGCGCACGCGGCCACGACACAGGATTCCCTCCGTCCCTTCCCCAGCAAGGGCCTCTTTGGGGCTACCCTGTAGAGACCCCTTTACCTGCACGTGCAGGGAGAGTCCTAGTCATGGGGGGGCTCTGGGTGAGCAGGGTCCCAGGTTTCCTTGGGCTACAGGGTAGGACTTTGCACTGCCTGCAAGAGAGCGGGTACCCTTCAGCTTCTCGTCCCCCTAGACCTGTGCTTCTGCCGAGCGACAACGAGGGGACACCTGTGAGGCCCAGGCTGGGGTCTGGAGGTCACTCGGGCTCAAGCTGGGCCACCTCCCCGTCCGCCCTCCTCAGTGCCCCTACCTGGCGAGGGAGGAAGTAGGGAGCATCGGTTTCCACGATGATTTTCTCCAGCGGGATCTGTCGCAGGGCCTCCCGGACCTTCCACGCAGAGGAGTACGTCAGGACGGCTGTGAAGCCCACCGACATGTTGGGGAAGTACTTCAGCAGGGGCTCGATGACCGGGTAGCTGCCGGTGAAGCAATGCCTGAGGGAAGACCATTTCAGATGAGGGCTCTCGGTCTCCCCCTGCTCCTTCTGACAGACTGCCCTTGAAAACTCCTAGAAATGGACAGGACTGCATCCGAGGGAAAAAGGCCACAGCAAACACAGGAGACACAAGGGCTGCCCCACAACAATGCCCACAGTGGCACCTGCTGGGACACTCGCCAACGGCCAGCCCATGGGACGCTGCAGGACAGAGGGCCATCATCACGGAGCAGGGTAAGCTTGGGGCATTCAAGGACCCATGGCCCTTCCCACCCATCAGGACTTAGTTTGGGTGCTGGACTCCTGTTTCGACAGTTAGCACCATGCGCCGTGCCCCCCCTCCGATCACCCCTAAAGCCCCCTCTAGATAGACTCATGCACACCATGGTCCCGCCTGCCATCTGTCTCCTTACAATGCTTGCAAAGTGTGCCCAGAGCCAGTCAACACCCAGTGCCCACACACTAACAAACCCTGAAATGCCACATTGGACGTTCTCTCTCGTGTACTGAGGCAAGAACTCCATCTTACACCTTTCACCCAGGACGGGGCCACCAGCCAAAGCTTGGGAGAGGGAGGGACTGGCTCAAGTCATAGGAAGTCAGTTTTACAACTGTAAAATGGACCAGTACTGAAATTTAATATGGCTCAACCTAATACTTCTTTAAGAAAAGGGCTAGCAATTATTTAATATAAATTCCATAGAGACACATTATTACTGCTATTCTCTTCACTGGGTTTTTCGTTTTCTACCACGGTCTTAAGCAGGTCTTGGGCTCGCTTACTGCCTCTGCCTGCAGTGTCGCCGTGCCTAACTAACCTGTGGATCTTGTAGTCGGGGGGCACGCGCTTTTTCATGATGTCCAGCAAGTCTTCATCAGCGTCCCGGCAGTGGATCACCAAGGGCTTCTTTAGAGACACGGCCAGCTGGAGCTGTCTCTCAAACACCTGGGGGGCAAAGGCGCAAAATGGGTGAGTTAGGGCTGTGCCCAAAGTCCAATGACCCCACTCACTGTGCCTCTCGGAGGAGAAGGTGGAACAGTGACCGCCAGGTCCCAACCACACCAGATCCTCGCAACCAAGCTCAGCGGCAGCCCTCCCACAGACCTGCCCCCTGCAGCCTGCCCTCTTTGTGCGCCCCTCCAAAAGCAGTAAGTGCCCAGAAATGGCAACCTTACAAGATCGTGAGGGCACGCCTGGCAGCGCCCCTAAGGTCCCACAGCCCCTCCCTCACCCACACAGTCAGGGCGGAGTAGTCACGAGGTCTCTGGACCTGACACCCCATGTGACATGGCAGTGCGCTGTCTGCCCAGCACTAGCCACCCCGCCCAGCTACGTCTGCACGCCAGCTGGCGGCATCTAGAGGACGGCCCAGGCATAAGGAGGGCCACTGTGCAGCCCTGGAGGGCGCGAAACATGGCTGTTAAGAAGCATTTTTCGGAATATGGTTAATGATACAGGAAAGTATTCACAAGTAAAAATAAATCCAACTTTTGGCCCCAGAGCCAATGGAGTCTCGTTTTCCTCTGGGCTGAAGGGTACAGTGGACACCTGAGCCACCCAAGCCCCCATTGTCAGCCATTACAGGACGTTTCCTGCAGACACGGAGATTGAGGGGAACAACAGCGATTTCCTCTGGGCAGCAGGACAATGACTAACTTCACCCTAATTCTTTTGCTTTTGCAGTCCTAAACATGATCAGGGAGCAATTAGGAGATTTAGCTCTCCCGGATAAGAAGTCTGGTCTGGAACATTCTCCCGTGGCCGGAGACAGCCCTTCCACAGGGCACAGTGAGAGCCGACGCAGCTCAGGGTGGCCCGTGGCCAGAGGAGCGGTGGTGGCTACCCTGCTCGTTCTCTGGCGCTGTTGTGAGTCAGTGCCGAGTACAGGGCATCTGCTTCCTCTGTGCAGAGCCCTCGCGGGATCCGAGAGAGGACGTGATCTCTGCTCCCTTCTCCCACAGCGCACACCTCACTGACAGCCTTCAGTGCGCCCCGCCAAGTCAAAGCAGCCTGGACAGCGGTGCGCCCGTGGACCTGTGTCTGCGGATCCGGTGCCACAGCCACCTCACGATCGCAGCGAAGACTGACGTTGGCGCAGAAGGGATATTCCTGTGCACTGTTTGTCCAGCTGCTAACTGCAAAGTCAGTGTATGAACCCACTGCCACGACCAGGAGAAAGACGAGGCTGTTTGCTCACATAATCACTGACAGACCAAGACCCTAACGGTCCCCCCATGTCGCCAAGACTCAAAACAGGCTTGAGGGCAGGGCTTTCCAGAGCCCATGTCCTCGTTCCAGTGACCTTAGGAGATGACTGTTCTTTTTTCCATCCATACCCACCTGGTGCCTTAAGAACCAGTCGAGAGAATGCTATTTCAATGTACAAGACAGACCCAATTCTGAACAGAAATATGACTCATAGAGAACTCACTAGCTAAGTCAAAAATGGGAAACTGCTACAAAATCCTACCTACCTGCCTGAAGGCAAATCCTTACGTCAAAATGTCTATCTGTCAGCACTATATTCTGAATCGAGTCTCCTGGGTCCTCCCCGGGGGACCTTGGAGAGGGAGCAGCTCTATCTGGAGCTGGAACTCACCAGGAGCTGGAACGGGCACAGCCGGAATTGGTCAACCTTGCTGATTTATCTGAAAAAGGCTGCCTGAGACCCAGTGAAGAAGCTAAAGTTGTTTCTTGTTTAAGTGAGCCGTGAAGCCTGACACAATGACTGGCTGTCAAGGGTAACTGCTCAAATGGGACTCTCTCATCTCCTACAGGTCTTTGAAGGGCTGGAGTCTGGGGTCAGCAGAACTCTCTGGTCAGAGGACAAGGAAGTCCTTTCAGTGCAGTGATGCGGCAGACCCAAGGCACCTCAAGCATCAAGGCAGGGCGAGTGCGGCCATCGAGGGGGAGGGCTGAGACCGGCCCGGCGGTACCAGACAGCGAGACCGGCAGCAGGCCTGACCTATGCATGCCACAGGTCCGGCACTTCGACAGGTTGGCAGACCCATGCTTTCTGGGCAGGAGGGCAGTGGTGCTGTGGGGTGAGGTGTCTCCTTGCATTCTTCCTTCCCAAGCAAAAGCCCCCACCCAAAATGCACTATCTGCTCCCCTGCCACCCCAGATCTTCATGCTCTGAAGGTGTCAGAAGAGAAGCTGGTGATGGCCATGGAAGCAGTCATCTCCGGTGGAAGGAGCATTTATCTGCTTCTTGCCCTTTTGTTTTCCAAAGGAATCAACGAGCGCATTTAAGAGTCAGACTAAAACCCCACGTCATTTATGGCTGGCCAAGCAGGAGAGGGAATGTGCTGACATTTGTGTCAGGGGTGAGGCAGCGGCCACACGGTCCCCATCCTGCCTCTACCCGGGGAAGCGAGGCCCTCAGAGGCAGGGTGGCAACCTTCCATAGGCAGCACCACAGGTGTGGATGCGACACTGTCGATGACCTTCATTTCAGGAGGAGAGAAACCCAGGACGCTAAGTTCCAACCATGACAATGAAAACCATGAACAAACGAAAAAGCCCCTCCTTACCTTATGCTGCTCAGGGACAGGTGTGGTGCACTTGTACGAGTAATCCAAGCCCATTTCCCCAAATGCCACGGCCTTGGGGTGCCTTAAGGCTTGCAGGAGATTTCTTTCTTGAGCATCACTATAGTAACGTGCAAAGTGCGGGTGGCAGCCAAAGGCCCCCCAAACCAAATCCTCCCTCAGCAGCTCCTCCCAAAGGCGGTCTGTGAGAGTCCGAGGGTCACAGAAGTCAGAGATGCAGCCCTGAAACTCCTTCGGAAAGGAGCTGCTGTAAATTTTTCGGAACTTGGTGAAGGTCCCCCTGAAAGACAACTTGGCATAGAGCATGTCCAGGTGACAGTGGGTGTCAATGAAGCCCTCTTCAAGGCGCGGCTTCCTGCGGCTCCGTGGCACAGAGCTGGAGGTGGAGTCTGCACACGGACGCGGGGGGCTCTCCTCCCGGAATGTCTTCTTCCCCTTCCCCTCCTCCTCTTCCACACTCGAGGAGAAGTGGAAGGAGCGCGTGTTCTGAGACCTGCCCTCCTCCGTGGCCTCCGGGTCTCGGGCCGTGTTCTGGGAGCTCCTGGTAGAGCTGGGGGAGTAATCGCTCAGGAGGCTCCAGCCGCTCTTCCCGGCCTGGGAGGTGCCGTTGCCCAGAGACGGGTAGCTGGAGGGCTTGGGGCTGCTGGCCCAGTAGCTGGCATAGTCACACCACGGGCTGCTGTACAAGTGAGGAGGGTACATGACATAGTCTGGGGCCAAGGGCAAGGGCTCTGGGGCCGTGGAGAGCTTCGGCGAGACGGGCTCCTCCTGCGAGAATCTGGCTGTGGAGACCTCGTCCACGTCCGACCAGTCACTTCCCGACGAGGAGTCCTCCAGCACCACCTCCCTGTGCTTCTGCAGGACGGAAAACAGACCCAGGTTAGCAGTGCCCACCACCTCTGCCTCGGAGCTGCGCTGCTGTCTGTCACCTGCTTCCTCACGCCAGCAGCCCCCGTTGATACCGCCGTCACCACAGAAGCCTGTGAGCACGGGCTCAGAGTGCCTCCTGAAGCAGTCAGAGCCGCCAGCCTTCCTCTGGGAACAAACGCACTGCAGCAAAACACACGACTGGGAATTTCAGAGAAAAGCAGTGCCCAGCACACCTTACGATTGACAGGTGTCCAGTACGTTCACAATGCTAGATTGGTCACCAACTGCGTGGGTCCATGCCCCTTCCTTCCCCGCCCCTTGAAAGGACGCCGGCCGAGGTGCTGTCAGCCAGTGGAATGTGGCAGAACGATGCGTGGAACTGCCAAGGTGCAGTCACAGCCAGCCTGGGTGCTGTGCCCGGTTTCCGGGCAAGCTCGCACAGCACATAACGGGGACACAGTCACAGTGACTAAAGCAGTCAAACCACGCTGACAAGCGTGTCCGCCCCCAGCTGAGCTCCCGTTTGGACGCCCAGCTCCGAAGGGCGAGTGGATGGTTGCCCACACGGAACGCTGTGAGGAGCCCCCAGAATGCCTCCTGCCTCACAAAAGGCAAACCGAGGGAAAGAGCGGTTGAAGCCAGGAAGTAAGCAAAAACAGCAACGGGAACAATACTACACTGTACTCAGCTGAACCCAACTAGAATGCGGTCAACGAGATTAAAAATGGTTGTTTTCTCCATCAAGGTAGCCCAAACACCAAGCCCCATTTCTGTTCAGGGCACCCCACAGGGAGGGGCAGAACAGAGCTGCTCCTGGGTGTCCGACACAGGCACCCGCGGTGGAAGCAGACGGCCTCACTTTGCCCCCTTCAAGTGGCAGTAGGTGGGTGTGAACTGTGAACCTCAAAAAAAGAGAAAAGAAAGAGGAACCTAAGTGTGATCGAACTGACTTGGAAATTGTTACACGTGACTCTCTGGATC